>QVNW01002249.1:0-11546 GCA_014825475.1 Pseudomyrmex flavicornis
ACATATATATATGTTGTATATATATATATACGTATATTTCCGCACAAACACCCTGCGAACGGCTCGGTAGACCGTATATTCTTTCTTAAAAAAAACAAAATAATTTCCAGAGGGGTCACTTCAGAAAATCGACCATACTCACACACAAAAGCCAAGTTTTTCGGCCAAGTTTTTTAAATCGCTTATAAAGATAAATGAAATTTTATCCAACAAGGTTTCAAAAAAAAAAAAAAAAAAAAGATAAAAAGTCAATATCTTGCTTATGCGATTCTCTCGCTCGCGAACTACTTAGCGGCATTCAGAAAGATTTGCAATTACTTTCTAAGCGGTCGAGGATAATTTACTATATAATTAATATAGACGAGCGCGAAATTAAATACTAATTAACGTAGCAATAAGCATAAATGGAGAAGTGTCTTCTCGCTCGAATAATTACACCATGATTGATGTGTACATAGATCTCGCATACACTTACGCGAGAAGTATGTTACGTAAAAATTGTGTGAAACGAGCAGTGCGCGAGAGATTTTTCTATTCACACGTTCTAATCAGATATACTATATATATATATATATACTATATATATATATATATATATATATATGTGCATACATATGTATCACATTGTTGAGAAAACGTATATTTTCATGCAGCAAGAATTACGTTTTCTAATTCATATCTCTTTGACGTAAGACATTTGTAAAAAAACAAAACGTTGTATGTGCGTTGTTTTTATGCTATTTCCCGCAGTGTTTTTTTTCTTACCACTGTGTTTGTCGTTGATATCTCTTTTTGCGGCGATGGATATTTTATCGTGAGGCTCTTTAAGCTGAGCCTCGTGTTCTCTGGCAGCAGCGGTTTTATTCTTCTCCGACGTGTTGCCGAAAACCGAGACGAACAGTGCGTTATAATCGCCGGCGAAAATCAAAAACATCCCCAAAAATATTATCAATCGCACTGTGCTCGTGTCCATGTCGCTTTTCCTTCAGAAATCAAAGACCTGCAAAAGACGATTCAACGAGTTTATATTGAGTTGTTTGACAATCGTCCGACTATTTTCATTTTTAACGTACGAATCCACCTCGAAGGTAGAGAGAGAATTACATCTGGAAATATGAAAAATATACATCACAATAACTGTAATTAATAAAAGAACAATACGTCGCGAACGCGAAGGGTTTTGTTTTAGTTTATTTTAAATTTATTTCGATATATGTGAAATGAGAGACGGAATGGTTACAACAAAGACAAAACAATCTACGGAATTCGATTTACGGATGTATTATTGTAAAAAATCGATGCGTTACAAACGATCGTATACACGAAATTACATGTGTCATCAAATCATGCGAACGTGTCGACGATGACTCCGCCGTTTTTCACTACGATCACGTAGTATTATGTAAAACGTGTGTAGTCGATCGCTATGTACGGTAGCGCACGGCTATAAATTTGCTTTAACCTAAATTTTCACAAGGTCTGAAAATTATATACTTGTGTGATCGAAGTGTGTGCAAAGAAATACCTGTCCCTGCGTGCGACGACGTAACCGATCGACCGGTCGACGCTGTGAAACAACGTTGAGAGCTCCTTTCACAACAGTTTCGAGAAAGAAAACTCTCACTCTCCGTTAACTTCCACTTTCTTCGTAAGTGCGCCGCGCGGTTAGATCCTCTTATTATGACGTCCGTCTCGTCCCGGAAGCGACAAAGTCGTTTTTCACCGGTTTTTCTGCCAACAGCTTCTTTGTGAGCGTCTCGCCACTTTCGACGCGGTACCGAATCGCGTGCCGCGGAAACAAATCGCAATGGGAATTCTCTCGAACGGCGCGCAATTTGTTTCGCTAAATCACACCGCATCGACGACGTCGGAAATTTCGGCAGGCAATTATCTCGGAAAACAAACGGTCAATCCCCGGATGACATCGCTGACTGAAAATCATGGACGTCCAAACGCACGCTAAATCGAATCACTAACTCAACGTAAATCGAAATATCCCACGTAGATCGTAACTTAGCAGCACAATCGCAATCCCGCGCGCTTATATGTACGTACAACACGCATAGTTGCAACAAATTCCTCTTTCCATCAATCGACAGAGACTTGCCGCGCCGTGGAAAAATATCCCGATGAAATTTCGAATATCACTGTGTCACCAGGAGAGAGACGTCTGCGCTGAACACAAACGAATTTACGCACGTTTTCGCACAAAAAAATCGGAGATATATTCTGTGAAGTATATGGAATGCGCGAGTGTACGCGCACCACTACGACTACAAGCCGGTGTATCACCGAACGCACAAATGACAGTTCGAAGCCACTTCCACGGAGGAGAGAAATACGGGCAACGCTACCACGGCCCGTTGAAGTCGCAGAATGACGCGAAGCCGCAGCGGCAAGTCTAATGAGCTGTTAGTGAAAGTTGGCCGATCGCTTGCGAACCTACAACATTCGATGGCTCTCATAAGTCTGCAGTCTGCGAACAGCGCACCGCAGGGAAACACGATACTTAAAAAAAGATACTTAGGAGGAAATATTTTTTTTTCCGGGGACCAAGTTAAAAATTTTTTTCTGCCTTTATCTTCTCGGAACGAATGACGCGCCGAGAACGACAGCGAACTCTTCCAAACAAAAACTTTTTTTTTCCTTTGGAATATTTTGAAGAAATTATATTTCCGAACAAACGCAAAAAGCAAAATACAATTTGCTTCAGTTTTAATACGTGAGCTGTTCTCGCTTACTTTTTTGAAAATCACGTTCGGTTATTTCCTTGTACGTTTCCAGTGAAAGCGAGGTATATTCGGTTGCGACAGGTGTGCTTGAAAATGATACTGTGTTTCAAAAATAATACTGTGAAAAAATGGGAGCACGATCGAGCTGTAGCAAGTAGAGTAGAAAGTTAGTATTGATAAATAATTAACAGTTGCGTCTTACGTGAAGCAAAATATTACATTGAAAGACGATACACAGAGAGAAATAGCTTTCTAACTGTTAGAATGTTGCATCCAGAGACTACCGTAGAATTAGCTTTCTAACTGCACTACATTGCAATTTTCATTTCATATCAATTTCACTAATGTGTAATACAATGTAGCAGTAATATTACTTAGAAGAAGTACAAAAAAAAAAAATACAAAAAAAGCGAAATAACAATTGCGTACAACATTCATCTCTATTTCGGCTACAAATGCATGAAACTTCATCTTCAATAAACATGAGACGGATAAACAAGCAAAAAGTGCGTATTATTCATTTACTTGAGAAGAATATAATTTATAAAGCTGAGACACAGGTTCGTAACTTTTATATTAATTTAGCATTTTTTATACGTAGAGAGAAATATGAAAAACAAAAGTCTGTGCAATCGATTATTGTTGTCGGCCTTGATTCTGAAAACACGTTCTCTCACTCTTATCTGTACGAAGCTGCTGAACACGTTCGAGCAGTTGTGACGGAATCTTTTTTTTACGCATACATCAAGATTTATTTTTAATTTGAATATCTAAATCTCTTTATATTTAATTCCAATCTTTTAGCGATTCGTAATTGCGATACTATCGATATCTATTAGATTGTCGTTTGACTCCTTTGATAACAAAAACATATAATCTTTAACAAATATATATCTCTTTCATTGCAAAAACGTACACATATCAGATAATCACACAAATACGTATTGTACATGCTCGATTTCTTCTCGTTTCATAACTTATCTCTCGTGTGCGGCTATATTATTATGTTCAGGACGTCGAGATAATCGCAGCTGGACTTAAAAGATACTGCACGAAATATGATTATAATATTAATGCACGTAAAATTTGGCGCGCGTCAGCAATATCAATACTAAGAGTTTTTGTAGATAAAAAGATTTAAGCTCTAATAAAAGATTTTTATTAAAATGTAAATAACAAGATATTAATTACAATTTTTACAATACCACATTAAAATTACATTGTCTGTATAATACGATACCAAACGATAAAAAGAAATAAAAAATTTAAAAATATCTTTGAAAAGCTAACTAACTAATTGTTTCAAATTCAGTTTGTTTCACGGATGTTCTTGGAGAAAGATTGTGGCAAGTCCTAACAGCGATCTGGTGAGAGGTGTGATATTTTTCAAAGTGTCTATATTGATTTTTCGCATATTGCAACAGGAAGATTGTTTCGGGCGTGTTTTAGATAACCGTTTGGAATATCTCTTCCGATCGCCGTCGTGATAATTACTATATCTTGAAGAAATTCTGTTGATAGCTACAAGATAAAAGTTCGATAAAATTAATTTTAAAATTAATTTTAAAATTAATTTAAATTGCACCTGCTAAAAATACATGGTTCAACTGGTTTAAAAAACTTTGATATCACACTGCAAATTTAATTTAATTAATTTGATTTAATTAATCTGTGTCTCACAATTTTCCGCAAAAAATTGTTAATGCAAGCGGTTTAAACTCGCAGATTATAATTAGCTCTTACGACGTCGGAGAACAGGTTCTGAAGAAGTTTCTGCCGAGGCGCTATTATTTGAATCCGATTTTTGACGGCGGAGTTGCAGATGCACCTCCAGACGGCGATCTCCGTTGCTCAAACGGTCGACTAACAAAGATCCCGTACTTCCGAGGCGGAGGTTCCGGCGGTACAGACGGTGGGAACGACGGCTCGAGGATCTTTTTGGAACCACATTTTGATAATAATATTTGACAAAATAAAATGTGAAGATCTACTTTTATAGCTTTCATGTATCGATATTATTCACCTTGATCTCTTTGAACGAATTCGCGTCTCCTTCGGAATATTCGCTTTCGCGAACTGTTGAATATGCGACGACACCGGTTGAACATGCAAGCGACTCGTTCGCGGTTTTGTACTAAAAACCATCTACGATTTATTAATGATTACTGAAAATGATATAAAAAAAAAAAAAAAATTACTAGGCGTAAACAATGACGCCAGAGATGATTACTTTCGCAATTATTTTTTCCAGTTTGTCAAGCTTATCGGAGGTGGTGATTAATTCCGCGCTCAGCCTGCACATCTGTATGAATATAACAAAAACACTCTTTTGCATTAACATTACAAAGAACAACTAAGTTTTGCATAAGTGATTCACATGTGGACTTACTTCGTCTTCTAATTGCTTTGTAGTTATCTTTTGTGTATCTGTCTGTAACAAGCAAATATATATCTAATTCGTGTGAAAGTTCCACAAATAAGACGACATATTTGTAATTTGTAATGTAAGAAATGCTAACCGTTTTTACTATTACTTCTTCAAACTGCTTCTTTTTGTTCTTCAGCAATATCAATCTGTTTAATTTCTAAAATACATTCTTTGATAAAATACGAGTACTAAGTGCAATGAGAAGTGAGAAAAATAAAAACTTCGGATTCTATAAACAGTTACATAGAAAACTCACGGTTCTATTCTCAGCAACTGTCGTCGACATTTCCTGGTTTGATTTTTCGATTCGTTTTATTATCTTAAATTATTTGTAAAATGGAAATTAAATTTATGCGTGTGAAAAAACCAACATCAATCATTTTTATTTACGAATGCTTATGCAAATCCGAGGTTGAAATCTGATACTTACATTGTTGGCATACCAAATCGACGCATAAAACACGACGCACATTAAAATGCAAATGTAAACGTTATCCAAAACATGTGCTCGTATGAATGACTATAAATTAAAATAGAAACAATGTGGTCAGATATGTGCGCAATTAAATATCCGAGATTCAAAATTACATTATTAATTATTTAACCGCGAGGTTATACCTGGCGATCGTAAACATCAAAAACCTTCAAAATCGGATAGGATCTCGACAGTTGCGAAAAGTACGTCTTCTGCGCGAACATCCTCGAGAACGCAATCCATTAACATAGTAAAGAGCTACTTTAGTAAGAGAATTGAGAAACTTGTGTGCACATTAATGACCGAAGCGCGCGACGTATTGTTATGATATGACGTGAGACGAAAATTTCCACGATGACTTTTACAACACACGCTGCGAACATATCTCATTTTTGTCGTGTATATCCGTCACTTGAGAGAATTGTGGAAGAAGATACTAACTTCAGAGTGCAAAGTTATTTTGCATTGAAAACTGTTTTCTTGTTTTTTTTTTTTTTTTTTCGGCGAGTGCGTATATTACACACGTTTTCAACCCGGTACGAGGATTGAATCATTCCCAAAGAGATTAATGACGTCACTTCGGTGGATGAAGCAATATGATTGGTCGATTTGCCAGATTGACGTTATTAATCGCTTCGGGAGCGATTCAACCCGAACCAGTCGAAAACGTTATTGAAATCAAATCAGTTAAAGTTACTGGAAAAAAAAAAAAAATGAAAAAAATTGAAGTTTGTTATATTTTAAAAGCTCGTATGTTTTCCCAACACGAATCACTTTCGATTAAAAGTTTAAAGTAATTTTTATATCAGAAAACTTTTAAATTGCAACGCGCGTATATGTCTCGTACGTAGTTTCTAAAAATATTGGTTATCAGATTTCAGATTTATTGTCTTCCCTATTAAGTTCATCAGAAGTGAGAATCGACGTAGAAATCAAAATCCAAAGAATCGAAACTGTTGAACGAACACTCATACGAGTTTCGTTATTTAAATGTCTATCTCTCTCTCTTTCTATTCCGTCCCTCAAAGCAAATTACGAAATAATCCACAGAGACTCTAGTTTACTTTTTGCGTCAAGCACCGAGCTTCATTGACGTTCTTCGATTAAATACACAATGATTATCACATGAAAGGTAGTACAGACCGCTCGGCGTGGTGACACAAACTACACTAATACATAACTATCTACTCATTTACATACGCGCATATTAGCATCACGGATATATGTATATGTATACACAATCCGTGACACGCTCGAGCGTTCGGTAGGTCCTGATGGGGGTCGAGACTGGGCCACTTGTCGTTTCCCATAACGCCTCGCGGGCAGGGTTGTCTAACTAAATACTGAAGTTAGCCGAGTTAGTGGCCCGAGGCGAGAGTTAAACGGAGCTTAAAAAGCTCCGACGACGGGGACACCGCGCAATCCATCGGGAAAACATCGACGCGACGCGCAAATCAATTGCAAAAACACTCGAGATTACTTAGAGAAATCTCCGCGACGACGTTTGCGCCCTACGAAAACGCTATGTTTTCCCGCCGCTATAGGTTTCTCGCCGCTCTTTCCCCTGGGATGTTTATGTAAAACAGTAGCCGATAAATGTGCGGCCGAACCCTCTCGGATGAAATTGCGATGGAACCACTTGACGCGTCAAAAACGTCAGTTACACATCGGTGCCGGCGCGCTGGGTGTAGCTTTGGGGTGGGCTTTTGTCGGAGAGAGAAAGGACGGAACTGAGAAGTGTCCTGGAATATCCAGAATAGAAATTGAGAGGAGCCGCGACGTGAAAGGGCTTCTATTATTTTGAGGTGGGGAATCAGTTTGTTCGAGAATTCGAATGGTGTTACGCTAAACAAAACGCGACGTTCGAATTAGTAACAGCTGACTCTCTCCTTTCTTCGAAATGTTAGATAATTATTTCTAAAATAAACGACTCATAGATATACATGTATAGTGTGTATATAGCTTTTTATATGTATTTTTCATGTATTATTTCATTATTAATATAATAATATATTGATTTTCTGTTTTAAATTCTTAATGAAAACATAATTAAAGTGAAACTGAACGTCAGCCGTAATTCGCAAACATTCACTTATGTTCCTTATCCAAAATCCTCCAAATCAACCCAAACTCCATCTCACTGAACTTCGCACGAAGGACACAAACGAAGACTACAAGAGAGAGAGAGAGAGAGAGAGAGAGAGAGAGAGAGAGAGAGAGAGAAGAGATAGATAGAAGAAAGAAGTCGCCCTTCACGAGTGAGTTATCGTGCGATCGGCGTAAGCGCCAAAGATAAAGGCGGGTGAGAGCCACGGGGGAGGAAAATTGGTCGGCTACCGAAAGCAGGATATCGCCGGAGGATCGCGTATCCTGGCTGAAGGAGGATCTCTCTTGTATGGGAGCTTGTACGGAGACGCACGTTTTCGGGACGACGCAGCATCGGGAACATAATCGATTTGCCGTGAGCTCATCCGTGATTCGCTCCCGCAGTTAACGCGCGACAAGAAAGTCTCGGGTTGGCAAAGGCGTCACTCGAGCGAGAAATTACTCATCGTTCTGATTGAGGTTAATTAATTAGATAATTAAGTCCGCCCTCGTGGCACCGTGGGGGAACGAAACGCAGCAGGGGATGCAGCGAACGAGCGACAGCTTAGCGTTTGCGAGCGGCAAACGCGGAGCGAGACGACACGATCTCGTCTCTGTTTCCCCGAGGAAAAGGAGACTGGTTGACGCTGATCCTCGTTATAAAAATGCTCCTTCTTATTACCGGAACTGAGAGACCCTCTTTGCATCCGCTTCTCATTAACGTATTTCCCCCAATGTGGATAGAAAGTCTTGTTTCGCGTAATGAAGTGAACGTTCGCGCCGCGATGAATTCGACTTTTCTCCAATTCGCGTTCATCATAAAATGCATGAGAAGCATTTAATTGCGTTCAGCAATTTAGTTGAATCGAGATGTGGCAAAGATCGTGAAACGGAATGCAGTTGGTTATTTTCGCGTAAACATGCACGTATCTATATGTATACATATATATAGCAGAAAAATAGAGAAAAATTTTATTACGGAGAAACGCGATAAAAACTTTATAGTAACTTTTCGCAAGAAGAAAGAGAGAAAGACATCACTTTTTGAACTCGGTTTTCCGAATCGCATCCGCTTATACAATCTTCTGTTTTCGCGCAGCGGAAATTTCGCTCCCGTGGTGAAACTGACAAAGTAAAACTGCTTACGTTCCATCACTCGTCAATGCGGAAAGAAGGAGTTTAGAGTAAATTTCTCTCTCTCTCTCTCTCTCTCTCTCTCTCTCTTTCTCTTTCTCTGAAAAATCCCGCGCGTTCGATAAATTTTCATGTCATCTTTATCTGACGGTATTTAACAAGCGGCGCTGAGGGGTTGGCACGGCCGTGTGTGAAAGAACTCTTTACACGTGACACTTAACGAGAATCTCATAATCTTGTGGGGACGAAACTCTCTCTCTCTTCCTCTTTCCCGACGCCCTGGAAATCCCTTTGAAGATCTACCCATTGACGCTTGCGGTTTAATATTCCGTCACGGATATTAATGCTCTCCTAGCAACGACTTCTCGTAAATCAGCAAAGACCTCCTGCTGATGCACTTTTCGCTACCGTTTTCCTGGCGTCTCCCCCACCGACCTCCCTCTACACCTCAGCTCTTTCAACCGATACCGCAACCTCTTTCCATGAGTTCGTCAGTCAAATGCGAAGATAGTCGCGTTGATTGAGAGTAATGCGAGATACCAATTATTATTCGTGCGTACGAAGAATTCATTAGCGGGAAAGAACACAATGCAGCATACGACGAAGCGTCCTTCTTCTGGTCTTTTGTATGACAAAATGCATCTTTTTGTTGTCGGCTTTGATGTCGTTTTACATGCACGAAGTAACAAACGTCTGAGTTCGGTGAAATCGTGGAACAAGTTGAGTAGCGAAGAGGGCGAGTCGTCTCGATCAATGCGTATAACATAATATAACGTAAAAAAACAATGAGATATCTAAGTAAACAAATGTTTGTGTGTATCTTTAATAATTAATATTTTAAGTAATATTACTAAATTGTTTTTGACTAGACAAAACCACAAAACGTACATTTTGCATTTACCTAAGCCGTAAAACAAGTGATTTCTTCGCTCTTTAGACAGTAACAATCACGTTCGTGTGCGATAAACCGCAAACTAAAGATTTATTTTCATAAATGTATCAGCCACACACACACACAGAATTATCACGGTTCATGCATCAAAAAATATATTCCGCGTCGGCTTTCTTCGATTTCGCGCGTTTTACGAAGAGAAAAGGATGTTCCCTTCGAGTCCCAATGTTCCACCGAGCATGAAATAAGTGTACACACGAAGTCCTACCGCGTCGTGTCGGTGCGAAGGGGCGCGCGAGGCTTTCCACGGCGCGGTCGTGACGATAAAGCGAATTTGCACAGGGGGTAAGGAAAACCGAGGGAAAGGCCTCGGTACTGGAAACACGATTTCCGTGTTCTTTCCTGCAATCGAACGAGGGATAAGAATCCCTTACGCACGAACCGTTATAAAACCATAAAGATGTAATCGTAGACCGGAGTCCTGCTGAAGAGTTATTGTGCGCAGAAACTTGCGGCCGTGTAAACGTGCGGTAAAAGAGTAAACTCGGTAGAAAGATAGAATGGAAGATAAATAAATCGAGCATCCTGCTCGTATTACATTCAAGTAAAGAAGAGTGGATCGATTCTCTTCCTGATTCTTTTCCGCAAGTAAGTTTTTCCCCGGATATTTGTTGACAGATTTCCGATCTCACAATAATAAAAAGAACTATAATTCTTTTGCGAAAAAAATTAACACACATTAACTTATCACAGTGTGTGATATTTTAAAAAATCCCTAAATATTTTTCATGTTGCTAAAATAAAGAAAATTATAGACAATAACTTATTTGACAAAATTGTACAATAAATTTATAATAACTAACATATTATATATTATAATAAATTACAAAGCGTTTAAATAATTAGAAACTTTGCAATAATTGTTTGTTTTACAATTGAAGTTCCAAAAAGCGCGTTGAAAAAATTTATGCGCGCTTGACTCGAGAATCGCATTATTTGGCTGCTCTGAATCATCCTCGAAATCAAATCTAAAAGTGATTTCACAATGGCACTTGCTCGCTGAGCTGTCATCCCGCAACGACGTTGCCGCACCTACAGCCGATCCACTGCGCGTAACACTGCGTGCGCCCAATACCCCCGATTATCCCGCATGCAAGTGTCACGGGTATCCTGTCAGTCAAGGATCAGCGAACCGTAAGGAGTAGCTTTGTGCGAGGAGTATAACAGAAATGGAATCGTGGGTGTTGCCGAATTTCGGCCCGTAAGGGAGAGTCCGCGCCATGTACATGCGCGTGTGGATAGCATCGTGGGGTGGTTCTGATTGGACGTCACTCGAGAACACGTCAAATCGAAGAATATGCTGTGACTTGAAATTAATTTGAGTGGTTTCCGCGAAGAGTCGCGTGGCCGCACGCGCACGTTACTGATTAATTGTTTTCGTCCGGTAGTCGCAAACTGCGAAACTCGCCCCACTACATAAGAAATGGACCGTTTATCGGACTCTGTCTCAGAAGCTTGAATTCTAATTACGTGGAGGAATAATCGCAACGATAAAAATAGAATACTTATCGCTTACATGTTGCATATTACCAATGTAGACTGACACTGACATGTTTTTTTTACAATATTTTGCGTTGTTTCAGATTAAATGTACTTCTCTAATTATAAATATACAGATTATAAATGTAACTTCTGTAATTATATTAAACGTATGTGGACAACATAATAATTGGTAACATTATTAACAATAATAATTTGTATAGAAGAGGTTCCATGGTGTAATGGTCAGCACTCTGGACT
>QVNW01002250.1:0-36209 GCA_014825475.1 Pseudomyrmex flavicornis
ATTTTTGTTTTTTATTTTTATATTCTCTCTTAACTGTATCTACCCTCCAGCATGAAGAGTATGCTCAATTCGATCAGCTAAATTGTCAGTTTCAATGTTCTATAAACTTGTGTTATTGTCTCTGCTATGTAAAATTAGCTTCTGTGCTTCTCGTTCCCAATGAAATTCTCAAATATCCTGTGTATCAATTAATGTATGCGTATTTTTAATATGTGAATTTCGTTTTGTACCTTCTGAAAATCTGTTTGTGTCAAAGATTTTTCAATAAGCCTGTCGAGCATGTCCATTCACTTTCTCCGATCATTGTTATGTTATTCAAATTTCGGATCGCATGCAATCTATACCGACTTTTGAGCTTCCTGGTTTAAAAAAGTGGCTACGCAAAATATTTTGTTCATGTCGCTTTTACATCAAACACAACTTTTTAATTCTTATTTTGCGACGCTAAAAATCTTCATCTCTCTCTCTTTGCTATCATGAAAAGTTATGTTTCTCATTCTTCGAATATGCACCGTCATCAAAATCTTGCCACACAGCGTATTATTATTGTTCATTGTCATACATTTTTTCTATGTTTCAATTCCATCATTTAAATACGAACCACACGTTTTATTTGTTTGTGTCTACTTGTGACTTTAATATACAAAATCGATGCATTTTTGTGACTAAAAGCACTTTTATACAATGCAAATTACTTACATCAATAATAATTTTCGACTTCCAGAATGTAAACGTTTATGTGTGTGTGTGTGTGTGTGTGTGTATTCTCTCGAATTAATATTTGCACGGATATATTTACCTGCACTCTCTATGCTCTCAATTTCTATTATGTCTTTTTAACAACTGTTATTATATGTAACAAATAATATCACATCTAAAGTTTGTTTTTTTTTTTTTTTAAATTGTTTTGGTAAACTTTTGTTGTATAAATTTAATATTTTTCTATTATTTTCACGTATAAAAAAAATCTGTGCTCAAACGGTATCTTCGTTATGAACATATGTTTTATTATTATTTATATTTTTATGTTACATTCACATACTTGCACATGCATACACTTATCGATCGATTATTTATCAAAGCTGAAACAAAAAACATAAACAATCTACATGAAATGAGAAATTTACATACAAGACATATAAAAATAATGTTTTATTTGCGCTGTAAAATATTTTGGATATTTCAATTGTTCGAAAAAAAAAGAAATTAAAATGAATACGTCAAGATACGATAACGTATGGCTCAGGGAAATATGAAAGTCGGCTAGATTGGTGTGTCCGAAGAACAGGCAGATCCATGGTGATGTAGTTGTTTTATTTTACATTCCTAACATGGCAGCTACTGGATCACGTCCTTTTTAATCCCGCTCTGTGGATATATACGCCAGCGCCGGTACAAACGCGGCTTTACTCGTACCTGGCCACAGAGTTTCTTAGCGATACGCAAATCTATTCCAATGTGAGACGTGTATCGACAGTTTTGCAAACGGTACACACGCTCAAGTACTATTACTGGGTGGCTAATCCTCGAGCGAAAAGCGGAATTACACCAAAAGGACTCGGTACGTTGTTATGTCAAGTAAAATAATATTATACGATATCAATTTTTATCTCTGACGTCTGAAACAACATTTTTTATACGAACATCTCTTCGTTACAGATGGACCACGCCCGCAACAAAAAGATATCGTCACAATTCGTTCTTACATTTTGTTGTTTTTAAAACAATTGATATTGATCGGCAACGGTGTGAAAGATGACGAATTGCAGAGCATTCTTAATTATCTGACAACGATGCACGAGGTAATTTGTAACGATATAACAACAAATTCTGTTGAAGAATATTTTTCAAACTTCGGTTTTTTTTTTCTTTTCAGGATGAAAATCTGCACGACGTTTTGCAAATGCTCATATCCTTGATGTCGGAACACCCGTCATCGATGGTACCAGCATTTGATGCGAAACAAGGCGTACGAACGATTTTCAAGCTTTTGGCGGCTGAAAGCCAGCTGATACGGTTGCAAGCATTGAAACTGTTGGGATTCTTCCTCAGTCGCAGCACCCACAAGTAAACGATATTTTATCGATTAGACACAACATTTAAATTTATCTTTAAACAATATTAATGTTAATTCTTTCAATGTGTATGCGCAGACGGAAATACGACGTCATGAGCCCACATAATCTGTACACGTTATTGGCTGAGAGACTGTTGTTGAACGAAGAAACGCTCTCATTGCCAACGTACAATGTTTTATACGAGGTATTTTTGTTCGATATATATTTTTTTTTTTCTAGATTTACTAAATTAGATATTTTTTATTTTTTCTTAAATATTTATTTGAATTTTTCTCAATTTGTGACTTTTTTTTAACTTTAGATTATGACAGAACACATCAGTCAACAAATATTGTACGCTAGACATCCCGAACCTGAATCCCACTATCGGTTAGAAAATCCAAGTAAGCTGCCAACTTGATTTACGATCGTAGATAAGCAAAGAGTCTTTCCACATTAATTTCTGTTAAAAAACGTCCTTTTGATTTCAGTGATCCTGAAAGTGGTCGCGACATTAATTCGACAATCAAAACAGACGGAGCAGCTGTTGGAGGTGAAAAAGTTGTTCCTTTCGGACATGACGCTGCTCTGCAACAACAATCGGGAAAATCGCCGGACGGTTCTGCAAATGTCCGTATGGCAGGAGTGGCTTATCGCAATGGCTTACATTCACCCGAAGAATACGGAAGAGCAAAAAATATCCGACATGGTGTATTCCTTATTTCGCATGCTTCTTCATCACGCTATTAAACACGAATACGGTGGCTGGCGTGTGTGGGTTGACACGCTCGCTATCGTGCACTCGAAGGTGAGTTCGCTTGCGCATTGTCAGCTCGTAATCATTTATTAATGTTAATATTTGCTTGCTCCAGGTGTCCTACGAGGAATTCAAACTCCAATTTGCTCAAATGTACGAGCATTACGAGCGACAGAGATCCGACAACATTACAGATCCCGAGTTAAGACAACAAAGGCCAATCAGCACGATTTCTGGATGGGATCAACAGCATTCCGGAAGCAATGGATATAACAGACCAGCGCCGTGGGGCAATCAACAGAATCACGAGATACAACATATGGACAGAAATTACAAGGTAATTAATCTCTGATTTTTGACAGTCATCTCATTCTTCGCCTTTTGCAAAAACCAACTATTTTTGAGGAAGAAGAACATTTTATATTACGAATACTAATTTGTTAATACTCGTTGAAAATTCATCTGTTGTGAAAGACTATACGAGCAATGTACTGGATGTTGGTGTAATGTTTGTAGTGATTTTATTAATAAACTAATATAAATTCAAACGTTTCGATCCAGATTCGGATCTTTCTCAGTAAATGACTGTATAAATACAAGATATTGCAATCTTTACAAATATTGCTTATATACATATGGTTTCATATATACAGGAGTTTGATGCGTCCGAAGCGAACGATCGATTGGAAGAATCCTGCAGTTGTGACCTCAATTCGATAGACAACACCGAGAGTGACGGTAGTCCGGCGATCGTGAAGTCGCGTAGCGAGACCTTGGACACTTTGCAATCGTGCGAGGTCGTGTCGTTGGACTCCAGATTGAGCGACAAACCGGAAACGCCGACTACCGCTCGTGAAACTCACACGGAGACGCCGACTATCCTCGAAGAGGCGAACAGCGAAGCAGTCTCGCTGCCGACGACGCAAGAGACCAGCGAAGTGATATCGATCGAGAGTTCTAGCGACTTCTACAGCGAAGTGCACAAAATCGAAAGCTCTAGTCCGGACTCGATGATAGTCCAGGACACACTGAAAAAGGACGAAGACACGGTTTCCGAGAAGCAGCCAAATGCCGTTATCGAATCCCCCCCATCGAATGAAAAGATCAAAGAAAGCAGCGCGGAAACGACGGAAGTCAGCGAATCAAAAGATGAAAAAGAAGAAACCGCGAAAGATGCCAATCCCGATACAGCTACTGCAATAAAAGACAAAGTGGAAAATCCTCCGACTACTGCGAGCGAAGAAGAGGAAGAAATAAAAGATAAACCTATCGAAGAAAATAACGTTGCGACCGACGACAGTAATACACCAACCAACACCGAAGATTCTGACAAGACCACAATGGTTGAAAACACAGTTGATTCTAATGTCGTTTCCAAAGAGAACGACGTCGACACCGAAGAAGACACCGTGCCAATTGTCCCTACCGACGAAACGCGGGAAGCGTTGACGGTTAAAGTGATCGAGAAACTCCAACTAGAGAACGACCGCGAAGTGATCGACAGCGACACATCGGAAGCGTACTTGACGCCTACTGAAAATCAGGAAGGCTCGGTCGACATAATGAGAAGTAGAACATCCGAGGCCGAGAAACTCGACGACGACAACACCGGCGAGAAGAAGGACGCTTCCGAAGACAAGGACGTTAGCGCTGACGAGACTACTGAGACTGGCGAGAACGAAGAAGCAGAGGAAACTGTAAAAAATCCTAATTGCTCAACTAGCGTAGTAAAAAGCGGCGAAGCAGCTTGCGAAGCGGATAAGGCAGTAGATCTAGAAGACGAGAAGGCGGAACCAGTAGTAGTGAATAGTGCGTTAATTAGTGACGATCGCACCGTGGATTCTTTAACGGAGGACAAAAGTGCTGTTATTAATGATAACGAAGACGCGAAGGTCGAGAAACACTCAAGGGAGCCGTCCACTATTTCTACTAGCTTAAGTGATAATAAGCCAGACGTTCCGGCGACGACTGGCGAGGTAGAAGTAACAGATAGCGTGTGTAGTAATAGTGATGTTCAAAGTTCTGTAGATAATGTGACGCAAGTGCCAAATCCTAAGCAGCAAATCCCAACAATATCTACGGTCTGTGATGCAACTAAAAGTTTATCCGACGGTGTGCCTCAAATCGTTAGTTCTAATGTGGTTACCAGAGACAGTGCGTTAGCGAATGACTTAAATCCAGATCACATAGACAACCACCGCAGATCCAGCCTGCCGATCGTCTCCACGGAACCGGTCGCGGATGATAACAGTCACGAGCCACCCTCCTTGCCTGTACCCTTACGGAAGACATCGTCACCCCAAAAACGACCAAGGAGTGCCTCTACGTCCACGCAGGTGGATCCCAATCATTTCGGTGCGCGTTACAAAATCGCTACTTTCACATACGTCTGTTTTACAAAATTGTAAAAATAAATGTTTTCTAATTTATTTTTTTTTTTATCGCAGAAGCCAAAAGAGCGAAACAAGGAAATCCTTCCACGCGACCAATGTTCAGTCCAGGTCCGACACGACCCCCGTTCAGAATACCAGAATTCAAGTGGTCTTACATACATCAACGGCTATTGTCGGATGTTTTGTTTTCGTTAGAAACAGATATTCAAGTGTGGAGAAGGTAAGAAATGTTTTTATATTTACTTATGACGAAGTAGAAAGAGAAGAAGATATTGATCTTCCATCGGAGCATTTCATGGTAATTTTTCTTTCTGCATTGCAGCCACTCGACGAAATCTGTATTAGATTTCGTGAACAGCAGTGAAAATGCCATTTTTGTGGTGAACACTGTCCATCTAATTTCGCAATTAGCTGACAATCTAATAATAGCCTGCGGCGGCTTGTTACCCTTATTAGCGTCAGCTACCTCGCCAAATGTACGTAAATTCTTTTCACGCATGATGGAATGTAAAATATAGATATAGTTTTTCGATCTGTTTCTTTTAATCGATATTTTGATATGATTGTTTTTTTTTTTTTCAGAGCGAACTGGACGTAATCGAACCAACTCAGGGGATGCCAATCGAAGTTGCAGTTTCTTTTTTGCAAAGACTAGTCAACATGGCCGACGTACTTATATTCGCTAGCTCGTTAAACTTTTCAGAACTGGAGGCTGAAAAAAATATGTCGAGTGGCGGCATACTGCGACAATGCTTGCGACTGGTTTGTATCATTATGCGTAAGATATTTTAAACGGTACACAGAAAGAAAAGATGAGATTAGTCTAGATGAATAGAATAATTTTGTCACATTTTGACCGTGATTTTTATTTTTTTTTATTTTTTGCACTTGATAAAATATAGAGTTTATAGTTAAAGTTTATATATTTTATATATAGAGAAAGATAAATATATATACAAAAATTATTATGTCAATATATCAATTGTTTGTTTTAGTGCTGCTTTACGCGATGTGTATTATGTGTGCAATACTTTTTTTTTTACAAGAAATATACAAAGCATTCAAAAAAAAAAAAAATTTTCACCATAATACACACGAATGAAACGTGCAGTTGCTATGATATATCTTTATTTATTTTTATTTTAGTGAGAATAAATGTGGCATGCATTCTAAATTCTAAATTCGACATACAATTCCCACACTTTGGAAACAAGTGGCATATAATAAAAAATTTACATAAAATAAAATTTACATATAATAAAATTACATAACAATGTTTAGAAATACTAAACATCAACATAAAACAATGTTTATACAAAATTACATATGTTTTATCCAACATTTGACACGTTAAAGTGAAAGACTAAGAAATATATATATATCCGCAATGTCGCGGATGTAACACAACATTTATAGTAGTACTCGAAACTAATAGTTGTACTTAGCCCCAACATATACACATCCTTTTTTGTTGTATTTACCTAATAAACTGCTTCTATAGGTCTGTACATGTGCCGTTAGAAACTGCTTAGAGTGTAAAGAACGTGGCAGATCATACAGCATGTTAGGTCGGCAGATCGGTACTAGTAATAAATCACAGCATATACAATCGCTCATACGCGGGGCTCAAACATCGCCTAAGGTACGTTCTATCCGATCGAACTTACTTTGTGTGTGTAGAATACGAATAGTGAACACAATTTTGTTCCCTAATTTTTTGTTTTGAAAAGAAGTTTTCAAGTAGTTTTTGAAGTTTTTCTGATTTTTATTACTCCTATATAAAGAATATTGTTTTATTTATAGAACATTGTGGACAATCTTACGCATCAATTAAGTCCTGTGAAGGATCCGGAGAAATTACTGCAAGATATGGACGTCAATCGTTTAAGAGCTGTGATATACAGAGATGTTGTAAGTAATAATTTTTATATTGTTAAATATAAAATTGTTGTGATATATATATATATATATACACAACATGTGTGAGTGAAAACTCAAGCAAAAAGATTAAATCGCTCAATTTCGATTTCAGGAAGAAACCAAGCAGGCACAGTTTCTGTCCTTAGCTATAGTTTACTTCATTTCTGTATTGATGGTTTCTAAATATCGCGATATATTGGAACCACCAATATCGCAACGTCCACCTAGTCCAGTACAAACGATACAGACAAATGGCGCCGGTCTCAGGCCAGGTAGCCCCTCAGGTGAGATTCTCTATATTTACTGAGATCACTGACACTAATTCGAAACCATAATTTATGTAAATATCGATCGTACGAATGATCGTTATATCAGTGAGGACAATTTTTTAAAAAGAATTGTTTTTATAATTTTTAATAATTATCTTTTACCGAGTATGCACTCTGCAAAGAACTTATAAATTACTTGAATTAATGTAAGAAATAACATGACACTGTATTGTGATGAAAAATTGTTTAATGCGAAATAGGGAGAAACATAAATAAAATTTTTTTTTAATTATATTTATACGTATATGAGAGAGAAAAATAATATAATAAATCTAAAAGTTCAAATCTAATAGTTTTCATATTCGACTACCGTTTATCTAACAATTGGTTATTGTTAAAATTAAGAAATCATAAAGAAGACAATGGAATATCTTATTATTGCACGTTGAACGTATTGTTTCTCTAAAAAAAAAAGTAAAACTTCCTAAAAAAAACTCTTCTGTTCACTCAAAACTCTCTTATATGTCAGATATATATTCTTTCTTTGTAGAGATTATAGTAAATAAATTAAATACGTCTAGCAAACGTTAATTTTTACAATTAGTTTTTGATGAAACAGCATGACTGCAGCTATACAAAGAAATTTAGAGAGAAATTTGCAACGGAGATGTCTCGTATAAAGAGATATTATCCATCTAATTAAATAGCAAACAATAGAAAAGTATTATTCTTTTTCAAAATTTTAACAATTTCTTTGGCAACGATGTATTGATTTGTAACACCATTGATACGTTGTTACCAAGAATTCGTTTTTATTATGCAACAATTACTAAATTTACAGAGAAGCAGAGATTAGCTAACTAAAGAATTCTCTGTTATAATAATAATATCGTAAATGAGAATGAAATAATAGGTGTTACAAACAGCGTGAATATACATGTACAGATATGTAGTGTTCAACACTGTGCACCAAAACGATGTAGCTGCAACTGAAACAACAGCACATGACACCAAGTAGAGAACGCATGTGTTATTGCACTGTATGAAGTAAACCATCTTATATATATATAGATTATATATATTATATATGTATCTGACAGTGAGAGTTTTGATGTTTGCCGAATGTGTTTGCACTTTTTTGCGTTACGAATATATATACTTGCGTTATATATCGTTGTTGTTGTTCTCTTGAATGTGAAACTTCTTTGTGTGGGAAATCTTTCAAAAGATCGATGTCTCATCTATGACTGTGATTATATAGATGTCATATGATATTGATATCTGGATGTTTGACGAATCAACAGATGTCTGTGTCGCGAAATAAGTTCTTTTAGAATGTTATACTCTGTTTAGGCGTTTTTAATATTATTGATAACACGTATCGTGTCGATATGTTTTGAATCGCAATCAAAGCAAAATGATATAGTATATTAATCTTTTTTCTTTTTTCCAAGTCTATAAAAGGTTTATTATAACATACGATGTTTTTGTAAATAATACATGTAGTTTTTTTTTACTAATGAAAAAATAGTTTCTTCTTATTGAATTTTTTTTACTCTATGAAAGAGTTAACTGCGATTACGACACGCCGACTATGCGACGATAACGTAGCAAATATGGTTCCTCGGCAGATGGGAATGGTGGTGGAGGAGGGCGGCCTCTATTTCCACAGTGGTCTCACCACGTGTACCCACAGTTCCTCCCGGGATCTCACCCTAACGCCAATGCGAATGTCAATGCCAATGCCAACCACCACATCAACCAGCACCACCACCAGCACCCGCTACCGGCTGCCAGGCACTCTAATCGCCAGCCACCTTCCAACTATTACCTCTCGAATCACCATAACAGTCACTATAACCATCACCCGAATAACCATAACTATCATCGCCATCATCACTATCATCATCACAATAACAACAACCACCATACGCTTCAAAAGCATATCGATCAGCCCCGAAATCTCTGTCATAGAAACTCCGGTGTCGGGCTGCAAGGTAACTCGAAAACCCGAACAAGAACAAGTTGTTTCACGGAATGTCCGAGTTCTTTTTTGGCCTGATTTAATTGCGCAGCTCCTGTTTTTATCCGCTGATTTTACAGTCTGCACGACGCTTATCGATATGAACGGCTTCTTGCGTTACCTCGCGCGCAAGAAAAGTCCTCGATGTGTTTCCCCTCGATGTGTTATACATACAAATGCTAATGAATTCTTCCCGCATTACGAGTCTTAATATTGAGTAAAATAGCTTAAGAAAAGTATACACTATAAGTTGTATAGAAAAAAAAAGTTCAATTTTTTTCTTGCAGTTAATTTCTCTGTTTTGTTTCTTGTTTACATGTGGATTAATTACTTCTGTTATTGTTAAAAATACATGTTTTTAATTACGCTTATGTTTATTTTAAGATGACCGCGCGCACACTGCATGTTGTACACAAACTGTCTTGAAAGTTCAGCATATTGTCGTGAAAGAAATAAAAACTGAATAAATGTTTTATTTTATACAAAGAGCATGTGTACTTTATAAGTACGTGACTTTATTTCGTAAATATATTTATTATGTTGTTTGTCACCGTTTGATAAGTAAATACATTCAAGATTTTTCAAGGACCACGTCTTTGAAAATCAACATCAAAAAATATTAAAGCGCTAATTTATTCTTAAGAAGAAATTAAAGTGTTATTTTATATGAATGTTGTGTCCTATAATTTAGCTTTTGATTTTCGCACATCCCTTTCGTGTAATACTGTTTGTGCAAAACAGAGAAGATACTATATTGTGTGTTTCAATCTTTATTGTATATACATAGAAGTTATTATCTCCTGATTATCTCTTATGCATTTCCCACCTCAACAAGTTGCAAAGAATATTGTCAGATAATATTGATTATTTTACACACCACATGTATATATATATATAAGAGAACTGTTCCACTTTGCTAAAGTTGAACGCATGTATATGGATATCAACCTGGCTTTGCGAAATCGCTCTGCTGCACTTCTCGATTTTTAACAATCGCAAATTTGATCACGTGTTCTCAGGTAGCGGAGGTATCATGAGTCAATCGGGTTCTCAGGATGACGGTGAATACGAAGTCATCATCGTCGACGAGAACAACTCTTCGATCTTGGCCGATCACGACGTCACGTCGTCGGGACCGCCGTCGACCAAGGTAAGTTTACACCTTCGAATAAAACTCCCGAAAACCTGAAAAGTGCATCAGACACTTGTTTTTTCCTCATCCCGAACAAAAATTTGAAAGAGAAGTCTACGAGAAAAATTGAACCGAAAAGTCTGTCTCTCAGGTAAAAGTCTTGTAAATTCCGTAACGTATGAAATAAATATTCAATTCGATAGTGTATATGACATAATATATAGTTTGACTGATACGAAACAATATTCTCTACTGAAAGTTTATGACGATTTTACTTGCGAGAATTGCATGCGTTTCGGCTTAGATAAGACGAACGTAGACACAGGAGATTTTCGATGTTTCGAATCTGTTGCTTTCACACAGCTCTACGTAGCGAGTGCGATCTCTTGCGGGTCTTTTTTTTTTTTTTTTTTTTTTTTTTTAAAAGTTTTCATATACTGTTCTAAAAAGTATTTTTTGCCAATATATACTTATACTTCTCTTTGTGCTCGATAATTTGGACTAATATTGATTTAGCAGCGAGACTATACAGCACTTTTTTTTTTTTTCCACATGAAGCACGAATCTCTTTACGGAATATACTATGTACGTTTTCACCGCAGTAATGATCAGATATACTTTTGTGCACAACGCTTTTGCACACATAGCTCATTCACACGTGTTCGTTCACGTGTGGTAAATTGAACATAGATTTGTTAGTTTAATATAGATACAGAGTGTAAAATTATATACATCGGTATATAGACCTGTATAGCTCAAAGAGATAGTTTACACAATCGTAAAAAACTCTCGATAAGGTAAATTTATCTTCTTACCTTTAAATGTTAATTGATTAATGCAAAACTTTTGTGTGTTCATAAATTTGTACGAATTCTAAATGTAGTGCCTCCTCCCCTTCCCCCCCCTCATTAGTTGATTCCGATGTACAGTCACGTAATTTCGGACACCACCTTGTTTTTCGTAGTTGAAATAATTCTTGCGATGTCCAGCATGTAGTGTTACACTTACTTTATCGATTGGTATCCTGCATCTCTACGTAGACCCAGGGCGTAACGACCGTTATCTCTCTCAGTGATCATGATCTCCCCCTCCCCCTAATTTAATATATATATCGTTCGCACGCAGTTATGTGTACCGTCACGAAATTTGAGAAATCGATGAT
The DNA here is from genome assembly GCA_014825475.1 of Pseudomyrmex flavicornis. Lineage (NCBI taxonomy): Eukaryota > Metazoa > Arthropoda > Insecta > Hymenoptera > Formicidae > Pseudomyrmex > Pseudomyrmex flavicornis. The sequence goes on from QVNW01002250.1 coordinate 11,714, forward strand.
TTTTAATCGCGATCTGAAATTTTTCTATTCCCCTGTGAAAAGCCGCAAAAACAGTAAAAAAAAAAAAAAAAAAACAGTAAACACTCGATTTATCACGCACCGCGAAACCACACGTAATTTAATTATATAACTCCTACGATCTCGAGCATGCGATACTCTGACTCTTGAATTTCTCTCATTGTTAACTTCCTCTGCTTGCATTGCTATGCGTACTAACTACTGGTTCTGAAGGGAGGTCACACTGGTGTACCTCGGCCGCGGACTATTCTCGAGGATTACACCTCATCAGAACCAACGCTTGGCACTTCTACAAGGTCCGAACCACTGCCACGAAGTCTACAGGTAAAAATTAACCAAAAGTTACACACAGAGATCTCCGGGAAGAGAGAACGGGAATTCGTTCCCCTCCGTGTTATTTTTTTTTTTTTTTTTTTTTTTTTTTTTCGGAGTAAAAGCTTGTGTTCTCTGAAATTGTTTTTGTAAATTTTTCTTTCATCGCAAACGAGAATGCAAAAGAGAATGCGCCCATTTGACGGGTGTGAGAAAACAGAGAGAGATACACTATTTGATTCGCATCTGTTTCGATGCTTCGACGTTAGTGTTGTCATAATGTTGTAATACGTAGCGGTCCTTACAATGGCGCGTACAATGACGATATATAATCACGGTATAAATATATAATATAGTGTGTGTTTTTTTGTTTTAATAAAATAGCGACACTACAAGTCAGAAAAATCGAACCGAACACGCGGGTACCTTTGTATGTTTATACCGTGCGCCATTTCGTCTTCTTCTTCTGCGTAGAATCGTAAGCTTGAATACGTAACAGGCTTATTTACTTCTTTTTATAATAGTTGATTGCCGTAGTAGTGGTGTAACTACTAACTGCATGTAAGTACAAGGCACGCGAAAGTTTTATTGATAAAGTATGACTGTATGAAACGTTTTTTTTGCTGTGGAAAATACTAATACAATACTTTTTCGTTAGTAAAAGATTTTCATTAGTACAAGATTTTCTTTAGTAAAAGATTCCAGTGTGTGTGTGTGTGTGTGTGTGTGTGTGTGTGTACAGTAGCGACATATAATATTTCTTAAATTTCATGTTGGTGAACGGACGTTCGCATTTCGAGAGCGAAAAAAAAACTCTATTTCGCTTCTATTATCGAGCAGTAATGTAAGAAAAAACACTTCGAACATTTCAAACTTCGACATTAAATTTCAAAGAATATTATCGAATGAAAAAAAAAAAAGTTGAAAAACGATGTTTATAAATAATTATAATTTACGAACCGATCAAAATAATCTATTAAACAATATTGCAAATTTATCTTGTACGTCGTATATATTTTTAAATGCTTTCTGGATATTGTTACAATATGATAGTCATCCGATAAGATTACTTTTTTTTTTTTTTAATCGCGATATAGATCCGAATTCCGAGATCTTACGCTTCATTTTTTTTTCTTTATTTCGAATCCTCACTTTCTACCAGAGCAACGACTCCAGTGAGGAGACAGTACATCGCAGCAATATCACCGTGGACCCGAGTCCCTCTGAAGTCACCACCGACAACGAAAATAAACACAATTCGTCCGAGGAGGCCTGGACAGACGTTAATCTCAACGAGGATGGCGACACGATGCCGATCACAAATCCCAGAGAGGATCCGCGAAATATTCACAATATCGCTCACTCGCGTGGTAAGAACCTCGAATGCTATAGGGGAATCGTTTGTAATTTAGAATTATTAAGAAAAAAAAATTGTATCTGAAAACAATTTAATCTTTTGCGCGCGTAAAATGAGACGCATATATATATTGAAAAATATACAGGCGACATGCAGGACAGCGAGGGCAACGTTCTCGAGCAAGAGATGCTCGGCAACGCGGAACGGGGGGAAAAGCCGTCGGCGGAGATCTCGGTGGTGCGAGTTCCCGATCGACTGGTGGTTACCGCGGCGTCACCGAGGGCCGACGAGTTGCCGATCAAAGGTCTGGTCGATCATTTACCCGTACCGACACCTTCCCGCGAGGCCTCGCTCACGCAAAAGCTGGAGATGGCCTTGGGTTCGGTTTGTCCCCTCCTTCGGGAGATCATGGTGGACTTTGCCCCCTTCCTGTCCAAAACACTCGTTGGCTCCCATGGTCAAGAATTGTTAATGGAAGGAAAAGGTACGAGTTGCAAGGGTATGTCGAACGTGCGGTCATATTTCTGTGTTTGGTGTCGCATGTTGTGTGCGTATAAATTTTTTTTTTGTGTTGAGAAATATCCATTCCGCGTAAAACAAACCTGATCTTCTATTCCGGAATGGTCTATAAATTGCATTAAGAGGAACGCGCGGCGCGCACGTTAATAAAATCAAATATATAAAAGGGAAAGACCTCACGCGCGTTTTATACGCGCGCAATATGACATAGAATGTCCGAGACTCGATAGATATAAAACATATTTCACGTTGGACTTTATTACACGGAGAACAGGTCATAACATGGTCTATGTTTTCCAAGGCAACGCCGAGATATATCACGCCTACGAATGTATTAAAAACAGGAATTATAAAGAATTACGAAAACAACAAAAATTCATCTCTCTCTCTCTATATATATATATATATATATATACATATTTGTTTGTTTTTTTTTCTGTCTTGTTGCGCGATAAAAATAGTTATAAACACATGAATGCAGCGTCAGATGTGTGTCTCGGTTTTTAATATCTTCGTAAAATTTCTTCAGCGCAATATACGACAGTGTTTTCTAAAAAACAGTGTCCGTTACTTCTTTCAAATTTATTGTTTATATCGCACACACGTGCTTAAAATTATCATCGATAAAAGAAGAGTTGAAAAAATGTTATCGCGCGAAAGATAAACAAAAAAAAACCATGATTAAAATTCACCTCTCGTGTAAAATTATTTAAAACTGTACATTTAGATGTGTTCGAGTGATAAATATTTTCGAGTCCGTTCAGTTCTCGTGGCGTGTTCTTGGTGAGGTGCTTTCATCACTTTTATGGCCCGAGTATCTCTGGCATTTCACACCGAGTATTCAAATTAGTCACTTTATGATTTCGCTTGAGGAAGATAGCCAGCGCGTTCCGAGTAATCGCTCACTATTAGTATTCAGCATGCGAATATAGTAGTGACCGCGCGCGATGTGATTCTCGCGTTCAGGATTTCACATTCAGGAAACGTACGCGTTCGATGGTCCTGCGACCATATCGATGCGCTTTGTTTTTTATTTTTAAACGTAACGCGATGCAAACCGAACTGTCTCTCTCCTTTGTAAATCACGCCGCTGTTCGTTCGTTTCTCTGTTGCTTTGCTCTGTTCGCTCGCGCGTTATTCGTTTCTCTAACGATTTCTCCGCAATTTGCCGCAGGTTTGACCACATTCAAGAACAGCAACTCCGTCGTGGAACTGGTGATGCTCCTCTGCTCGCAGGAATGGCAAAACTCCCTTCAGAAACACGCGGGTCTCGCTTTCATCGAGCTCATTAACGAAGGAAGGTAAGACGTTTATTGCGCGCGCGCAAACAAAACGAAAAATCAAACGTTTCTCGTTTCCCTTCATGAAAACGCTTCTCTCCTTCTGCGTTACACAGGTTGCTATCTCACGCGATGAAGGATCACATAGTAAGAGTCGCAAACGAGGCAGAGTTCATTTTAAACAGGATGAGAGCGGATGACGTGCTGAAGCATGCTGACTTTGAGGTATCGCTCGCATTTCTTTGCGCGATTTTCTTTCATTGCTCCGTGAAACAGACATCCAACCAGTTTCCGTTCTCTTTCGAGGTTTTTCTAACAGAATGATTTTCTCACAAGTCTTTTTTGCTCGAATTTACGTGAATGATAGATTATCAATGATTAAATTTGAAAACAATAACTTGCAACATGTTTTTTTTCTCTTGGTACAGTCTCAATGCGCGCAAACGTTACTGGACCGTCGAGAGGAGGAACGCATGTGCGATCATCTGATTACCGCGGCACGAAGACGCGATAACGTGATCGCCAGCAGATTGCTGGAAAAAGTCCGAAATATTCTGTCCAATAAGCACGGTGCGTGGGGATACATGGATCCAATGGCTGCAAAGTACGTGCGAACATCGCAATTATTGCTCGAATTAACTGCTTCGTGGATATTGTACAAAGAGAATTTTTTCAATCATTCGCGCATTTTGCCTCATTCGCAGATCGACCGAGTACTGGAAATTGGATGCTTGGGAGGATGATGCACGTAGACGCAAGCGTTTCGTGCACAATCCACTAGGCTCGAGCCACCCGGAGGCTACTCTCAAGGCGGCTCTAGAACACGGTGCACCCGAGGATGCGATACTTCAGGCGCGTGAAGAGTTTCACGCGCATCTCGCAGCCTCGCGTGCACACCAACAGCAATTGCAGTCGGCGGATCTCTTGGATGACAGTGAATTGCTGGCGGACGACAGGGATCTCGACAACGACCTGACAGGTTGGTCGGCGTTCTCCGTTTCTGATAAACGAGGCGTGACATTTTAATGACACATTACGTACTACGCGAACCGGTTTCTCTCTCTCTCTCTCTCTCTCCTCCACTTTCCGCGCTTAATTTTCAATTTCTATGCGCCGCGGAATTTTATATGCCGATAATTTGCGAGCGCATGAATTAAAAATACAACAAAAGAACGACGCAATTTATTCACATCTTAATGATTGAAGAGAAAAAAGCGCGCGTATATATACCGCGCAATTTTATATTACCTTGTTGCTTGCACACGCGCTCGGTTCCAATCGTTCGTGTTTTTTTTTTTTGGGTTCTCAGGTCCAGTAAACATCAGCACGAAGGGCAAATTGATCGCACCTGGTATCGTGGCGCCCGGCATCATTTCCGTTACATCCACGGAACTGTATTTCGAGGTGGACGAGGAGGATCCGGAGTTCAAGAAGATCGACAGTGAGGTGAGTTACGTAGTTTAGATTAAATTTGTTGGAACAACAAATAAATACAAACGTCTCTCGGCGCATATCTTTGTCGTAACGCACACGCGTTGTTTATATAATCTTTGATAATTGTTGGTTTTTTTTTTTTTTGACCTTATCTTCCTATCATTAAAATAGAGCATATGTATTCGGGACAACATTTACAAGTTATACTCGCGTTGTTACGTGTTTAAAATGTAGTCACCGGTCTTGCCTCGGCGATAAGATTAAGTCTTTTTTAATGAAGGTTGTTTAACGAAAGAGCGCTAAAACGAGAATTTAGAATTTTAAACTTGTTGTTCCGCTAGAAAAAAAAAACGTGATCGTGTTTGTTCTTCGTGTTCCTTTTTTTTTTCAATTTTTCTTGATTTCGTTATTTCGCGAGAGTGCATATCTCTATCGGCGTGTGTGCGTGTTAGCACTGCGCCCGCGCGGTTCCAAATTGCGCGCGGTAATAACGCCCACTATTTACATGTTAAATGTTTGGGGTTAATATTTTATGCTGCTCTCTCTCTCTTTCTCTCTTAAACTGACGAACGCGAGAGCCTAAGGTAGCCGCTCATAACGAAGAAAATCAATCACTCCGGCTGTCGTGGAATTTGAATAAGTGTGCGTCGTAAATGATGAGACGTGGCGAAAGCTTCCACGGCACCGCCGCGATGGGAGCAGATTCTGGCTAGAATTAGTCCGGACGTGTCCCTGTCTATCAGTGTCCATAAGGCACCCTACATTGTGAAGGTTTACACAATTTAAAAAAAAAAACCAAAAAACAAAAAAGAAGAAGAAGATACAAAGAGGAGAAAAGAAAGTCGAGATAAGGCAACATACGAGACGCGTGAGAGAGAAGGAGAAAGAGAGATATGAAGAGCGAGAAAGACGAACTGGAAGAACTAGAAGGACGATTATCATATATCGGTCGTAGATCTCACGTTTGTATAACTAGGGAATAAAACAAACAGAGGAGAGAGGGCCCCATGGGGTCGACCGATCTTCAGGGTCGGCAATTATGAGCCCCCCGCGGGGCCCGGTATCCGCCTCTGCCCGCTCTTCCGTCTCTCTTTCTCTCTTTCCCCGTATCTCCCCATCGCTTCGCCACGCACCGACCACGCATCTCGGTGGCATAGGTGAACAAACAGCTTCTCGGGAATGTACTGAAACTAACTACCACAGTTTCCCACCTAGCCGATAGACATCGCGCAGTAAAATCGTATATCTCCGCGCTTCGAGAGTAAAAGTTAGAACCTCTTTTTTTTTTTTTTTTTTTTTATCGTGCGCTGTTCGTCGCAACATTTCTTTGTGCGCGTGCGCATTGTTAACTGATGTACGTGCGCATGTGCTGATATCGTTAGCTGATCGATACACGCATGAGCACAAAGAAAAATCGCATGTTGCTGCAATGCACAGTGTAAAAAAAAAACAAAAAAAGGCAAAATAAAGAAAATAACGATACATTTTACAACAATTTCTGCGTTTTTGTTAACGATGAAAATACACTCAAACGTTTGTTCGATCAATCCGACTGTTTCAAGAACGAGAATCGCTATTCGCGTTTTTCCCTGCCAAGGTACAACAATAAAATGTTAACTTTAGTAAATTTTTAATCATGTTTTTATAGACATTTGTTGTACAAAATCTCACTGACGTTGTCAAGTTAAATTCTCTTTTAACGATCTGCGACGATACGTCTCGTTATTTAGTACACTCGGTGTCGTTCGAGAATTTCAACAAATCGCTCGCCCGACGATGCTATCGCGCGCGCTTCCCGAGGCATGCGCGCAGGGATTTCGTGCGTCGTGTCCACGTGTCGTCCCCGTTATATCTCGAACGACGGACTCGCTCGTGAATAGGACGTACGAACTCATTCGGGCTCTCTTAATTGGAATCCTTTTTAAGAAGGAACGCGCTGAGAGCGCACCTGGAAGTGAAGCGAGGAAAGAGCGCGCGTGCAAAGGAGAGAAAGAAACCACACAAAGTGGATGAAGAGAAGCCGGGGAGGAAAGGAGGAGGCGGAGACGAAGGTAGTGGATGGGAGAAAGAGGGAGAGACCGGTCGTTCACGATCGAGACACGCTCATTAGTCGAGGATGTCCCGAGGGTAGGCGGGAGACTTCGTCGAATTCGTAGGCGATGGATCACTCGATAGTCGAGCCGAGACTTAAGCGATCGTAATGCGCGGCCGCAGAAGAGGATGCACCCAGGAATGGCCCCAGGGAGGAACTGCATATCGGGCCCCCGCACCCTTTTGTGCGTATCTCCTCTCTCTCTCTCGCTGGCCTCTTCCTCGCCGATCGCGCCGATTCCTCCCGTCTTCCTCCTCCGCCTTTTATAATGGCTCGGGCAAACGTATTTATCGTGATTTATCGTTTACACGGGGTCTCTTCTTCCTCCCCCGCCCTTTGCCTTTCTTCCTCTTGTCTCTCGGCTCTCTCTCTTCTTCTCTCTCCCGTCTGTCCCGCAGCGTCTCTCTCGCGAAGATAGAGGATGCGCACCGTGCGATTACGTCGCGAATGAATTATTGATAGTCCCCGAGGAACATTAATATCTAAAACAAATAATCAACGTTTGCGGCACTCCGCCTCGCTCGCGCGCAATACTTTTTGTCTTTGAATTTGACGAGGAGGAAATCGCACTCTTCTCCTCCTCGCGAAGTCAGACGCCGAGAGGTTGCGCGCGAGTTGCGCCCGCGATGCGAGTCCGTGAAATTAATGGTTATTCGCGTTCCGCATCGTATGTATTATTTTCAGAAGATTTATGTCATATAATTGCTCGTGATGACGCGTAATAACGGTATGTCGTCGTCGTCGTGTACGAGGAAAATTGAGTCGCCACTATTCTTAGGGACGAGAGGTAACATCGTAAAGTAATAATTGATTTCCTGCGTCTTCTATTAGCATTTATCGTACAAGTTCGGAAGCTGGTAAACACGCGCGTAAGTTGCACACAAAATAAAGGAAAACGGAGAGAAAAAACAAAAGCTATCGACACGACACTTAAAATGTAAATTTACGTATCTTACGTCTATTATTAAACACTTGTTTTTTTTATTATTATTTTTACGTACATAAGAGAGAGAGTAAACACTGGTCAGTGTCGATAAATCTAATACTTCGTCGATTCGAAAGAGTTTAGGTCACACGGACATTAAATTTCGAGTCGCGTCGCGACGTATAGGGCGGCTCGCATTTTTATGGAAACCTGCTCCGTGGCGCCTGAACTCTCTCCTCTCTTTTCGATGGTGTAGTTATCGCGCGGACACACGCTTCGAATATATACCTACCCGTGAGACGCGCTCGCGCGGCGAAAGAAAGAAAGAAGATCGAGGGAAGAAGAGAGAAGGAGCGAGGGATGTGGCCGACCGGACAGGTGGTCCGTGCACACAGGTTGGTGAGCGCGCTCATTCGCAGGAAAGATACCATTAACGAGGGGGATACGGTGTCGCGAAAAATCCGAGACCGTTCGGGCCGTTTATCAGCGTGTTCGCAAATAGAAACTTCCTCGTAGATCACACACGGGGGGAGAGATACTTTGGCCTCGCTGAGGTATGTATCTCCGTGACTCACTTTGCATCGGGAATCATTAATATCCATTTGTGCACACGTAGGTTGAACGATTATGAAGTCGATTGTACAATCGCCCGGAGATATTGATGTAAAAAAAAAAAACAAGAGAAAAAAACGTCCACACTTTATTGCTTAGACATTCGCGCACGGATGACTAAACGAGAGTGACAGGGAGGGCGGACTGTGACCGAGCACCGGTTTAATGGTATGCGATTACGGGCCCCGCTTCGGCAATGCATATGCATGATATCGGTGTGTGATGTAGTGCAAGTGACGTTATAATAATGCGACTGTAATTATTCCGCGCGCTACGATCCCGGGCGCGCGGATTGTCCACCTTGCTTTTAAAACACAGCCGTCGCGAGAGAGGCCCCGTGCGACCGTATCTCCGTTCCATTAATTCCGCCGCATTATCTCTCGTATATCTGCGCGATTATAAACGCGTGTCGATAAATAATAAAGCCTGTCAGCTACTCTCGCGGCGCGGCAGATTGCCGGTGCTGTCAGTGGCTCTCCGCTCTCCGAAATAAAGAGACTTTTCCTCTCCTCCGATGCGCTCGTCCGTTGAATTATGTATCGCGAATTTCGAAATAATAACTCTCGTCGAGTTTGATGAATAAGCGTGCAACTACCGATCGGATCTAATGTCTTCTGTCTTGCGTATACATCACTCTCTCTGGCTTTGTTATTTAAAAAAAAAGAAAAACAAAAAAGAAACGGCACAGTCGAGAGAGAAAGAGAGAGAGAGAGAGAGAGAAATAGAGAAAGAAAGAGGCAATAATTACTCTTCGAACGATGCCATTGCGCATTTTCTGCCAAAGGGATGCACGAGCGAGCGCCGCCGTATACCGATGCGAATTTGCATATTTCGCATAATTTAATCGATCCGCGACTCCGATGAGATTCGACGTTATGGTATGGTAGCCGGCAACCGGGGGGCAGAGTCTGCGCGAAAAGGATGCTGTTAGTTTGGTAAACATCCATCAATTCGTGGGCAGGGCGAGCAAGCAACGCGAGGCCAGAACCCTGAAGAGCAGGGCAAGCTGGAAGGAGCGGGCGGGTTCATTCTCAACAAGGCAGGGGTAATCACTGCTATTAGTGCGGACATTACTCCGGTGGTCCGCCAATCTCCGTAACACTCCATCATATCGGTGCCCGAAGGGGACTCTTTCTCTCTCTCTCTCTCTTTCAGTGATGTAGAAAATAGATTTTCCTATACAGATCGTTATCGCGCTCAACATTCTACATCCGCGTAAAATACTTAATCGCGAGAAAATTGCTTTATTTCTTGAAAAAGCGCCTGCCGAATATATTGCACACGCTTGTAATCTGCGTGTGATTACACATACCGAATTGCAATTCTCAAATTCTCTCCTAATTGCGTATTCAAGTAATGAACATATAAATGTGTATTTCGAAATTGATTTGTTCTGTAAAATTACGGAGAGAGAGAGAGAGAGAGAGATTGAAAGATGTGTCGTTTTAATTCGTTTTCTCGGTGACGACAAACGAGCATCGAAATCTCTCATACTTTAGCAAATGATCTCTCTCGCGGTGCCGGTTTCTTCTCGTCGGTCGTTATAGGCGTGACGACCGATTATCCTCGAAAGGAATGATGATGGATATCATAGGCAACTGTCTCGTGCCACATCAGTTCTGTCAGCGACTGCAGGTAGGCGGAAAGCTTGTGGGTGTGTGTATCCGTTCTCTCTCTTCTGTAAATACGCGAACCTACGGCTCGGTGTTGAGAGTTCGGTCTTGAAAGTATATCTACAGGGTGATATATTTCAAATGTATCACTCTGTTTTTTTGTTTTTTTTTTTAAGTAAACTCTGGTTGAGTTTTAATACACGCTTTATTTACGCCGAGTGCGCAAATTCATTAAAAATTCATGAATGTTTCTCTAATTGAGTTGTTTTATTAAAACACGAAGTTAGTCGGTTTTTCTTTTGTCACACCCGATATGTACGTACGCACGAAATTTATGTACGTATCGCAGTATATACATGATGTTGCCACAGTGTTGGACGTTGATCAAGAACGGCGCAATTTAGGCAGCCACGTTATGACTGAGAATGAAGAGTTAATTACTAGCTTAAACGACGTTGATTCAACACAGAAAGAGAGAGTGTACAATGCTTTTCAGGAAGGCAACCTGTAGCCAGTTACCTTTCCGCGGCAATTAAAGCGACGTAACACTGTATTTTTTTTTTAACACCGTTTCTGTGCCTATTAAGAAATTATTAGGATCATTATTGCGCGCGTTCTCAAGAGTGTCTAATCGCGAATGGCATCTCGTCGTTAGTCGCATTTGCAATTCCGTTGGGTTTCTCTCGGGTTTGCCCCATTGATACGGACCTGAAAGAGAACTTAGTCGCTCGCAATATAGGCGGGGCAAGACTGGATCCGATTCAGAGTGTGACGGATGGCGCCCACCTGTGGATTCATTCACTAATCTGCTCGCTAAGCAAACAGCACGAACACACCCCGTCATTATCGCTGACGGCGTAAGTAGCACCCGATCTCGTTCTTACCCGATATTTATTATGCCCTCTCGGCTCCCCCTCTCTTTCTCTCTCTCTCTCTCTCTCTCTTTCTCTCTTTGTATATTTCTGTCCGAATCCCGCTCGATCTCTGTAACAGGCCACGGATCGACCGCCGAGCTCATTTTCACGTCACCCCTTCACCACATTGATTTTCGGGCTCCATAACGGGTGCACGTTGCTCCGCAATTATCGACGGCGCCCGGCCGTGTATCGACGGTGGCCGCGTGTGCCATCTGGATACGTGCCTGAAATGGAATTTCAGGGTTACACATCGCGCGCGCAAATAGCTTTTGATTTCGCGTAAGCGTGTGTGCGGGTGAACGTGGAAGCGGGTTTGCCTTGTCGATCGTGATTTCGCGAGACGTGCGCACGCATTTGCTCCATCATCTTGCTTAGCAAACAGTTCTTATAACGTAGCAAATATTTATGGGAAAAATAAGACTTATCATTTTTTCTAAATAAACTTTTGCGTCCTCTTTGTTAAAAAAAAAAAATGTAAAGTCGATACTCAAACGTATCGAAATTCTTTTAATGTTTGATTGATGCTACTGTTATTAGACAATTTTTTTTTATGGTGCAACAGCGATACTCAACTTTTTGTCTCAATTATTAGTAGGAGTAAAAATTATATACGATGGTATAGGCGAGCTCATCATCGCGGCGCGTCTCGTCAGCGTAACGATCGCGAAACAAGCACGAATGCACGCGCAGATCGAGGATGGGAAGCAAACGAGCACGCGAGATAAGGGAAAATCTTTTGCTTCGAGAGAAGACCGTGCCTCTTTCCCGCCATTTTCTGCCATTAATCACCGCATCACCGCGGATATACGCGCGCTGCGTATGCACCCGAGGCGCATTTTCAAGCGCGTTGCAAAAAACGAACCGGCGGCGCGACGCGCGCTCTTACGACGAATCGATAAATATTAATGAAACCGACGCGACAACGAGCGCGCAAATCACAAAGCGAAGCGAGCGCGCGCGTATTTCGCATAATACCAATGCCGTGATGATGATCGCCGTGAGCGATTGTTGCGCGAGGTTCAGCATCATTGGCACCGCGGGTTCTTCTGGGCGAGCCTGTGTGTCGCAAACCGATTCATTGATTGCGCCTCGTCGACCGTGACGATGTCGACCGCGGCTGCCCCAGATCAAACGGGGATAAATATCTCGTCGAAACGAGTCGCGATGAATGTTTCTCGAACGCATTGAAACGTGAACGAGAATGCCCAATTATCTGCTTTAAGATTTCATCGGGATATATGTTATCGAGATGTCACTCGCGCGACCGTTTCGCGCGAAATACTCGGCTGATAAGCGCGTGTACGGGGAGATCTGCATGTTTGAAAATAATCTTAAATCGATTATCGCCGTCTCGATGGGGCGATGCAGCGATGGATTATTATCTAGTTTTAGAGGTGCTGCTCGACAGAGCGCGTATAAATTGTCGCTCGCGCCGGAGGCAGGTTTTATTTTTCAATTGTGCAAAAACGGATCGCGAAACGGATCGCGAAGAGACCGATCGATGACGCGGAATGAGAAACGCATTCGTCCGATCCGGTCGACTTGCGCGCGATAATTTGCGCAACGACACGATCATGTCGAGATTATTATCTCGCGTTTAAATCTACAATTCGTAAGAAGAACGCGTTTCGAGCGTCCAGCCTCTAATCTGTCGTTGCGAGGACGAAGCGATGATCATCCCGCAAGAGCTGATGAAAATTAATGATCGCCAATCGAAAATTCTGAGACAAAAACCAGAGCAAACGGAGTTAGGGACCTCGCACGTCGATCGCTCGTTCCCGAGCGGAATTGTTTTTTATCGCGCCATTGATCATGCGCGAACTGATGACGTTGGGAATGGGCGCGTCAACTCTGTCCCACACGATTTTCATTCACGTGGAGCGCGTGGTCTTGATTCGTGCGCGCGGCGGAATGTGTATTGCAAAAGGAGAAAAAGGAGAAAGAAAAACGGCGAGGATCTAAGTTACACCGACGAGCGAGATGGGACGATCGAGGCGCGGATAGGCAGGAAGCGGGAATGTTAGTGACCCGGACGAGAGAGAGAGAGAGAGAGAGAGAGAGAGCTGGTAGTTAAAACTGTACGCATCCCATAATTTAGCGATTATTTTGACAAGGGTATGATCTCCTGACAGGTTGTTGGCCTTATGGCTATCGCTCTGAAATATAGCTATTTAAATGGGGGCACTTAGGGATTTCGCGGCAAAATGCGCATATTCAAGCGAGTCGCCGAAAGTGATCGCGCGCAATTTGACTATCTTCGTATTTCCTCTGGGAAGAGATTGTTTTTCTCAGTTGAGAAAACAATTATGCGCAAAGTAAGCAAAGCAGTCCGGACTACACATGCACAACAAAGTCTGAAAGCGATGAGTAAAAGTGATGGATCAGCGGTTGATTTGTATGCACGTAATTTCCTCGATCATTCGCGAGCGTGCGTCAAGTAATTTATAAACTATTACTTGTGCGTGTGTGTGTGTGTGTGTGTGTATGCGTGCGTTCCGCAAGTTCCGTGTGGATAATGGCACAGCTGATTGCAGTCGCGTGACCGGAGGCAGAGAGTGAGAAAACGAGCTAAAGCGGAATGTAAACTATTATCCTAAGCGCAATTGGTAATTTCGCAAATATACCCGTGAATACAAAGTTAGCCATCTTGAACATTCTTGTTAGCTCGCCTTACCGGACGGTGTTACTCTCTCGACGACGCACGGAGCGAAGTCGAGAGAAAGAGAGAGATAGAGAGAGAGAGAGATGTTCTTATTAATTTCTCTACATTGCATTTAGTTCGCGTTATCTGTCCTTACACTCAATATAAATCAATAAGCGAGAAAAGAGAGATGCGCGAGTTCAGTATCCGCATCAATGCTCAGTGGCGTGACTCGCGATCGCTAACGCGGTCTGCGGTCCTTCGATTAATTCTCGTTACAGCGAATTATTCGCGAACAGTGGCCGCGCTGTCGCTTTAAGGCGGCAATCGCGAGCGAATTAATATCCGATACGCGTAAATCACACGATTGTAATGCGCGCAACGGGATACAAATGCCGCGGAGCACTGCAGCAGGCCGAAGGACTCGGGCTCCACAGCGGCCGCGTAAAGACGCCACGAATATCCCCCGCTCGCGAATTACAGGACTCGCACCGGCGTCGTTTAGCGGAGAGAACGATGCGGTAAACGCGCGGTTACAGGAGGTTTTTTTTGATGGATTTTGCGGAGAGAGTTGCCGGAGTTGCAGCGATGTTGAGCGCGTTTGCCACGCTCTCGGCTCCTACGGCAATGATTATCCGGCTTAGTTAGTCGGTTGCACGAATCGGACGGTAAGGGGAAAAGGTTGTTTCGTCGAGGCCGCTTTCGGCACGTTGTCATGCAACATGCAAAATCAGTTTTCTTCGGCCATGAGTCAATTTGGTTGCGACAGACGAATCCTGGCGTCTCTCTCTCTCTCTCTCTCTCTCTCTCTCTCTCTCTCTCTCTCTCTCTGGCGAAGCACGCGTCGTGGTTCTCTTATTTCGCGGCGTGCAATTTTGTGTTGTGCACAGACTGTGTGTAATCGATGTCTCTTCTTCTATTAAATTTATCTCCGCTAATTCTCCGCTAAATCCATCCCGAGCGACAAATAAAACTTTTGCGCGCGCCGTGTTACATTATTCACATCGCGCGTCGTCGTCGCCGCGGATTTCCGCGACGACAGGTCGCGTTGCACGGTAGACTCCGCCGCACGAGCATATCTTTATTCATGCGCATCGGGGCCACGTTGTTACAATGTTTGCTTTTAATGGTATTTGAGGGAACGATGTCTTGTAATAGCACACTGCCGAGCTGCGCTGGCCCATTCGTGAATACACAAATACCTTCGCCCGGGAGAAGTGGAAGGTGCGTGCGTGGAGAAGAAGGGAGGTCCGCCCGCGGCTGGAGGCGCGACGTACGTTGAGTTATGGCGCAGGTTAATTATACAAAACATTCAATTATACCTCCCCAAGAAACCCACACGAAAGCTCGATCCCGTCCGTGCGAACGCACACATCACCAAACGGCGCGGCGCGCATCCCGAAAACGCTCATCGCGATCGGGACGACGCTGTAGATTTCGCAAAAATCGAGTCGAACTTTCGATTCTTTCTTCAACATTGTTGCTTCAGATGTATCTAAAGCGATGCCGAAATATACCTCCCAGATAGCAGGCGCAGAATCATCTTCTTTGTTTCCGTGTCGTCAAATTAGAACAGTTAAAAAAAAAAAAAAAAAAAGCGCGCGATAACGTTCCGCTCGCTCATCTCCGATCTTCGCCGACCGGCGGCGAATTCGCTGTCGCGGGGGAACGTGTCTCCGTATGTGCGCGTGGTTTATCGATTGATCCCGTCCCGAAGGGTTCCATTTATCACGACCAGTAGATCCTTGAGATGCCTTAAAACAAAAGCTAACGCACACACACACACACGCGCGCGCGCACATCTGCACGGAAGAGCTGGGATGTCTTCCAGCGACGCTGGAGGACGGCGAGGCACGTGAGAGGTGACGGGGAGGGCGAACCGATGTTGCCGGGGCCCAACGTGGCGTGGGGCCCCACGACGGGTTCCTGGCGCGGTGAGAGGGGACTCATAACGCAGAGATTTTACGCGCCGGCGCCGGCGCCCCCCGCGGTCTCAGACGCCGCGACCATAATGCCGAAGTCGAATGCACGGCGAACGACGACGGCGGAATATCTCCGGGGGACTCCGTCCCCCCCTGAAGAGCTCGCCTTTTCCACCAACATTCAGAAACGTTTTTTATTGATATGTTTATTACATAATGTTCCGGGCCGTAGAACCCTATCTTGATTGCGCTTGATCGCGGATTCAGCTCCGTAACAGCGTCTTCTTCGGTAATTCAAGGAAAATTAACAACACGCTGTTTCGTAACTTTAAAGCTTTTCCTTGCTACAACGAAGCGATGAAATCGTTACAGCATAAATGATTCCACAAAAATTCCACACGTTTTACAAACGTTTCATCTTTTCCGTTGTTGCTCGCACAGAACGGAGAATTCCATTCTCCGTGGAATGATTATTCACGCAGCTTGTGTCAAGAATTCTACGTATCGATCGCGTGATTAGTTGTAACACGCCCGCACGTCGAGATCGTGCATAACAATCAAGAAATATCGAGAACGATCACGGATCATTAATTACTGGATTTTATTAATGGCATGCGCGAGCGGTATCATTGTCACGAATTGGTTTTTTCTCATGATTATGCGCGCGTGATTTATTTCTCGACCTTGAACTTTCATGTCGCGCGTTATACATTAGATAAAAAAGAAGTATTCGGCATAAAAAGTTTGGTCGTTGTTGCCGTGACTACTACTGCCTCGAAGGTCGATGTTTCGAGACGAAATCTGATGTTGATAAGCGAACACAAACCATTATGTTAATATTATCTCTCTTTTTTTCTCGTACCGTTAAGTGGATTTAATATTAATGACGCGCACAAAATATTATTTCCTGAGTAAACTCGCGAGGTGTAAATACGCAATGCGTTACGACATTAGACTTGGTGACCTCATCGGGAACTTGTAAATTCTGTGAAATGGGATACACAATTTTCTCGGCGAAGACAGAAAATTATGGATGTCGAGAAGAGGAAACTCTATCCTGGAAAAAAAAAAGATGATATATACGTGGTATAGACGTAAGGTTTAATTTACCGCAAAGTATCTATCCGTTATTTAAATATTTCTTTATCGTTGCAAAAAACAAGTAAATACACGATGACCCGCTCGCTCTGGATCGAGAAAATAATAATAATTCCGCAAACGAGAGTTTGCAATAAAACGCTGCATGCAATTGTCGCGATCTCCAATAGACAATTACGTCGGCGTTCTCCGTGCATAAAAAAAAAAAAAAAACATACTCGCGCAACTTGGTACACGCGCGCGCGACAGGATCGAATACAGATAAGGACATCGTCCTGAGTGCGCGAGGTCAGAGAATCCTTGGACGTACACACATCCTCGTCGTACCGTAAACCATGTTTTCCGCGCTCGGAACAGTGCGCGTATGGTATGTACGATTCGCGAAAGGTCTTGTGCGTTCGCCTCGATTCGCACGCAGTTCTCTCCGCGCGCGGACCATTACCATGAAAGCACGCAGTCTCCCGCGCGGACTGGAACAGATAGAACACCGCCATCCGGTCCGTAATTCTCGTCGTCGAAGACTCGACGTTTCTCGGATTTCCGACGGACTCGGGTATCGGGTTGTCCAAATACTTAACCCCTTCTTCCCCGATAGGCTTCTCTCGCGGTGTTTCGAACTGACGTAATCGCGCGACATTCGCGGATCTAACAAATCAGCGGGGGAATCTCGTCAGCGTGTCCCGACAACGCTATAAAGATGATTTATATTATCTACGGCCTCGGTCGATACCGACATCACAACGACCGAAAAGACGGTTTCCCCCGTCCATCTTCCTCTCCGTCTCGCATTCGAAACCTCATTCATTGTTTTATAGGACCCGTAAAGATGTCAGGCAATTAAAAGATTCGTTTGATTTGTTGCGTGGGCGAGCGGGCACAACAACGGTGTCGACGACGGTGCCGGTAGACACCAGTTCAGTATACAACTTTCGAATCGGGAATAATGGTGGTGATGGGCTGTGGCGTGTGGGTGGTTGGTTCGAGTATAGGTAGAACGAGCGTTTATGTACCTTCCTTCCCCCCCTCTCTCCCCTCCCCCTCCACCCGTGAAAACGGTGACCGTGCGCACGGAATATCACGGTAACACCTGACATTGTACCGTCGTTGTCCTACAAAAGACACCTTCAACCACGCTCATAAACGTCCGCGCGGTATCCGCGTGATATACAAGCTGTATATTACCCGTCCGGTAACGGTTTCGAGATGGTTTCGGGGTGAAACACAGCCACTGTCATCATTTTCCTCTTGATATTGCCCATTTCATCTCTCGCGAACGCTCGATCGTAGACATTTCGAATGCGAATAATTTTCAAATCGCTTGATTTAAACACGCTCGTAAAACTATTAATCAGGCATAAATTATAGATGAGCAATTAAATACATTCTTCGGGTTAGTCAAAAATAAACGAGAAATAATTTATTGCGCATATAAAGTTTGCACGAAACAAGATGTTTCTCTGTGAAAATTTAAAGCAAATTAATAAAATTTTATTACGAATTTTTGTTTTTTTTTTTTTTTTTAAATACAGAAGTTTTATTCGTTATTACACACGGCGAAGTTTTACTACCGTATCGTGTTTTTTTTCCATAAACTTCTTTTTCTAGAAAAAAAAAAAAAGTTTTCTTCGACCATAACTACTTTTCCTTTAGCCTTAACGCAAACGCTCAAATATCACGAGAGTCTCGTGAGTTCCCATGATAGGATTAGAAGGTAGTATCCCGTGACCCGCCACGTTGCCCGACGGATGAAACCATCGCGTGGCTTATTTAATTCCCGGATGGCGACGTAATCAATCTCCCGTGAGCAGACGGACGGGCAAGTTTTCTGGTTCGGAAACATCGGAAGAAGACAAGAAGCCGCATCTCGCTGAGCGCTCCGACACGTTTCCGGCCAGAAACTCGGACTGCCGCGGTATCCGATGGTATCTCACGGGAGAGGAAGGTATTCGTAACGTTGACGATGAGAACGGCAAGATGGCGAAGGGCGTCTCGCACAGGTTGGCCTCGCGACGACGACATGTAAGTCGCATGGTTATATAGAGAAAGCCCGAAGAAAAAGAACAAGAAGGAAGGAATGACGACGGGGACCGTCGGCGACGTTTTGGTGGGAGATTAAAACAATGCGGTCGGTCAGATAACGCGGGTGTGACAGCTCTTCGCCGTATCCGAGTTCGGCTCGGGCCGTGGACTCGGATGGACCTTAACGAGAATCCTCTAATAAATAACCGGCAAGTTCGAGTTCGTTCTCGTCTCCTTTTCCCTGAGCGATATATATATATGTATGTATATGTATATTTCTCTCTTCCTCCCTCTTCTCTCGTCTCTCCTTCTCTCGCCGGACTCCTCGTGTTTCGAGAGGATAGAGGGCCGCGAAGGGATGGAGACCCAAAACAGGCCCCGAAACACGAAGATGGATGTGGTCCGAGGCGCCGCCGTCACCTGGCAGACCTTCCACCAGACTTCCAGTTGTACTTCGTGGCGAAGGGAGCGGGAGAACGTCTCGGGCTGCGACACCTTGCATCTACGGAAAAAACTGTTGGGTGTATTTATACGTGACGTTCGTATTAGTCAGGTTTTTCGGGAGCGGAAAGGATATAGCGGCACGGTGTGAATTATATATAAAGAGGTCATTATACTTTGAAATTTGTCCATCTCCTTGTCTCTCCAACTTAACGGATAAATTAATTTCAGAATTCTCTTTTTTTTTTTCTTACGCCGTTTTACGCGTTATGAAACGGGCGCAATAAATCCCACCAAAGTTTGTGAGATATAAATATTATTGCCTTCTCTAATTTTAACTCTCCCTTCGAGATTTAGTTTAGTTAGCTAAACTATATTCCTTCTTTTAACAACGTCGTCCTTGGCTACTGATGATATGCGCGTCGCACGTTGTCGAGGTGCGTCCTCGATACCTGCTTGACTCGGTAAACCCAAGGGATTCACTTATCTTCCACCCGATCGTCTTCACGCATATTATACTCCGAGAAAAACAGCGCGAGTAAAAAAAAAAGAAAAAAAAAAAGGTATGGGCGCATCCTGCACGGCAACTCCGTGAGCTCCGCCGCGCGAATAACAGGATCAGGTTACTCTCTTGGAAAAGGGAAAAGGGTCTAGAGTAAAGTTTCTTGAGGGATCTCCCGGGTGCTGGTAGCGGCGGCGGTTTTCAAAAAGATCTCAAGCAGCCAGAGAAAGGGTTAATCTATCGCTTTCCGCGAGATTACACGCGAAACATTTCGTGGTAATTGTTTTTTTTTCGCTTCGTGCGTCTCTCTTGCGTGCGTGCTGTGGGGAAATAAACGCGGCAAACAACAAGTTGCTCGATGACGCGACACCGTCAGGCAAATAACATTATAAAAGCATTGAGCGAAATATAAAACTTCTTCAAAAACATCACGTCTGGTTTTTTTTTCTTTTTTTTTCGAGAAAAACGTATGTATCCGCGATTCCGTCACACATAGAGCTATTATTAAAAATCATGTCTCTCCGCTCGAGGCCACCCCGTCCAACGATGGGAAGCATAAATCTTTGCCGGATCGGATGATTGACGTCTATTTAATAGAAACGCAACTATACAAGGATGATGCGGAATAACATTAACTTGTCCGGGAGTCGAGGGGGCTGGTCTCGCCGCGACGGGTGGCCATTGTACCTCGTGGACCCCTGCGAGTCTGTGGCCTTTCTCCCATTCTTATGCCTGCCAGCTCCCTCGTAAAGTCAAACGTTGACACTAGCCGCGGGACACTCGATTTCATGGCCCGAAACTCTTCTCTCTCTCTCTCTCTCTCTCTCTCTCTTTCGCGCGTATCTTTATATTATTATTACCAGCTCGCTAGACCAGGAAGAGGTAAAGCGCGACGTCACATCGACCTACGATCAGAGGTCACGAAGAGATGTCTCGTTGGTTGAGTGAAGTAGGTATTACACTCTCTCGTTATGATTAGAAAATATTCAATAATATCCGAACGCAAAGTAAGGGGAAATCTTTCAGATTGCGCGGTATCTGTGGGAAATGTGTTAACTTATTTGACACGAACAATATCGAGAATTACGGGTGTGTAAAAGATGAGGAACGTTCACAACGAGAGATCGCGTGTACGTCAACGTTCTATCGATTTTCAACTCACGCTGCGAGCTGAAACGGCTTTCCAACGGTTCATCTAGTAATAATAATAATATTTATGAGAGCGGTTTTTTTTTCGATCACTGATTTCTTTCAAACACACATTTCCGTATCCTTTTTTTTTTTAAATTCTGTTTTTTACTGAAAATTTCGTTCTTCTTCTCTTTTTACAAACTACGTATCTATGTACCACTATATAAAAAAAGAGATGCAACTGTGAATCTCGAAGAATTTCAAAAGCAAGGGGGGGACGGGGGTTGTTTTATCACGCTGCGCGCACGTGGATGAGGCACTTCGGCATCGTTCGTTAAATTAGAAAGTTTATAGACGCATTAGCAAACTTAACGACCTAATCAGAGCAGCGCGGGCATCAGAGGAACCGCGATGAAATTGACGTGAGCATCTTGACGCAGACTCAACGCCTCGGGGCCAAGTCTACAATGTCTTTTATCTTTACCGAAGAGAGAGAAGAAAACTAGAGAAGAACGATTATTTTTTTTTTTTTTTACAAGTACAGCATATTTGTCGTACTTTGTCATTAAATTATTTTTAAATTAAGATGCACCGTAAATTTATCGCAACTGACGAAAAAAATTTTAATGCGCGCATATTTTTATGTGTCGCAAACCCTCGGCTAAAATTTTTATCTCTCTCTCTCCCTCCTTTTCTCTCTCTTTCTCTCGCATATACTTGCCCCAATAAAGTACTTGGTAACATGATACCGGTCAACGTGGTCCGGCGAGATATCCTAGTCGTACTTTAACGTCAGCCGCCCCGCGATGCTGGAAGAGCAGAAGAACGAGGAGAGAGAGAGAGAGAGAGAGAGAGAGAGAGAGAGAGAGAGAGAGAGAGCGAGAGAGAGTCTTAAAACAAGAGGAATACGAGACGCGAATAAGACGAGGCGGAGAGGCAGCAAAAAGAGCACGGCGAAAGAACAAGCGTAAGAAGAGGGCAGAGGTTCGCTTTTCGCTTCGTCGGCGAGATCAAGGTGGCGCCACGCCTCCGGACCGCCTCCTCTAATCATCGACTCATTACTCATTAGTGCTAATGAGCCACGCGCTCCGTCCGTACCTGCCCGGGCTAGAGTACAACACCTAGAAAATTGTTGTGTTTATATATAACCGAGCACCACAATAGCTCCCGCTGGAGCCTCGTGTTCGCGGGAATCATTATCTCTCCTTCGAGACGATAACGTGCACGCGAGCCGAGCTTAAAAGCGCGTAACGTGCGCCGCGATCTATTCTCGAGGGATCGATAAGGCCGGCAAACATCGCCTTTACGCCGTGAAATGGAGCCGCTTCGCGGATGGGTCAGGTGACGATGATTAACGACACCGCTAATGGAAAACGTCTTCGTCCGTTTATTATGGAGATCCGGTCGGGACGAGCGTGACTCCAGCGCGAGTTCGAAATTCTTGACGATCGCGGATGCACGTTTCTCGAAAAAAAAAAAAAAAATGTACACGCACACACAACCATCGCCTGGAATCTCGTTACCGATGATTCAGTCCGGAAGAACACGGTCATCTTTCAAGAAAGTTGGATGTTGCGAGAGCGCGGAGTTTGTTACTTACGGGTTCGCGCATAAGCGCATTTTTTGTGCGTTAGAAATTTTTTTTTTTTTTTATTGCTAAACCAATCTGGCAGGATCTTATGGCTCTAAATTAACATAGAAAACGTAACTATGTTAATATAGTCACTTTTTGCGCACGTAGTTATTTTTTTGGATCTCCAAATGTTTTTTTTATCAAATGCGCGCGCGTGGTTCTTCGTTGCGCGTCGCACCGAAGGGGGATGATTTTTGGTCCTCCCGTTGCTCGCAACACCCCCGTTTCCCATAAAACAGGCCGTGACATCGTGCCCAGTGAAGCGACCACGTGTGACGAACGCTCGCGCAGAATGCGCTCGGAGAATGCCGCGTCTCGTTACATCCGTCACAGCCGTCGGTCCGTAAAATTGGCGCCACCTGCCACCCTCTCAGAATCCGGCTTTCCGTTGCCGAATGGAGATGATTCTGACTCATCCCATCGCCGCCAAGTATTTAATGCATTTATAATACGCGGCTTAATGACCCCTAAGTCTAACCCATCATCTTCAAGCGAAATTTATTACGAATCCGACAACCTTGTGCGCGAGCGAAACTCTCGCCTGCGTTATTCATTGACTCTCTGTTTGTTTCTTCCTATTCATCATATCTAGAAAAAAATATGCGATTTTTCTATTTTTTTTTTGTTATTTGAATATATACGCGATCGTTTAAATAATTTACGATTCGAGAATAAAATATTCCCTGCTGCATTTATTACTTGATGAACAAAAGAATTTTCTTAATTCATCTTGAAAGCATCTTGACGCTGAAAATGACTTAATTGAAGTAACCGAGTTTAGGCATTTATTTGTCTCTGGCTTAAAGGAATAAGGGATCATTACATTACATTAGTCCGGCCGTGCGAGGGGGAAAAGTCGTCTGGTGTCGGAGTTGCGAGGGTAGACACAAGGACTTGATGTACAAAATATAATGTGATTGTTTCCGAACCAACGACCGAGTTGGGGACGCTCCGCTGGCGATGACTTCATCCCTATCTGATCTTCGTTTTCTATCTCGTCTCGGAAAGTCGTGGACCACGCGGTGGACCGATGAAAAGCGACAGGAGATTTGAAAATGTTTTTTCTATTTTATATTTTAACCAGTGTATGGTTCGATATATCGTAACGTAAATCGGTACCGGAAGCGCGACGGCTGAGGGACGTTCTTTTCAAGAACGTCGCGACATATACGAAGAAAACGCGAAACTAGAAAGGATCTTGGCTGATCGGCAAGAACAAAGTTCGCAGATAGGACCGATCGCATTGTCCCGCGGCTGTTTGCGTCCGTTTGTCCCGGAGCAGTCGTTCGTATTGTTATATACCTATTCGATGTTCTCGCCGTGCACTCCATTGGCGCTCCTCTCTCTCTCTCTCTCTCTCTCTCTCTTTCTCTCTCGCCAACTGCGAGAAAAGGATTACCAGAGAAATCCTTTAATGGCATTGTTGGCATTTGAATAACACGAAATATGATACGGAGATCGGAGCGCTTGTTTACTCGGCCCCGCTCTTCCAAAGCTCGAACTTGAGGGGGTCCTGTACGGGTGTAGAGTTACGGTGCTGTTCTACGCGTTGTTGTTCGTGCGGATTAATTGTTGGCAGCTTGTCGATGGGCGTCGCGGCTTAATGGCGAAAATATATCTGTGAGAGACATCATCGAATGATTTCGGTCGCGATAAAGGCGCTGCGTCCCGATGTTCACTGCCATATAGCAAATCTATATAGCACATGTGACGTGAAATATAGATTTTCAGTACTGGCAGTAAATATCGGAACGCAGCCATAGTAACCATGGGACGAGGGGAGGGGAGTTGTATAGCGCGTGAATTTGTAAACAATGTCTCGGGAAGAGGTAAAGCGAGAGAGAGAGAGATGGAGATGGAAACTTCGTATTATTGACGTACAGTGGAACTTTCTAGCAATTTCGAGTACATGAGACTGATTCTTCCCAGAATTCGAAATTATTTTCTTCCCCTTCCAGTGACCAACTGGTAGCAAGAGACGAAAGATACAAGTACGAGTTGCGCAGTCACTCAAGAATATCGGAAAATCA
>QVNW01002251.1:0-37830 GCA_014825475.1 Pseudomyrmex flavicornis
AGTATAAAATTGCACTCTCTCTTCCCACAAATTACATTCTTTTCCTCCGTTTTGTAGTAGCATTCTTTTTTAACATTTTATTTTTCTGCGTATATTTATTTTATATTTATTAATTGCAGATTCTATGCGCGCGCGCAAATTAAACATATAAAATTGCACGGCTATTTTTTCTCTCTCGCGAATTATATTCCCTTCCTTTCTTTCTTTTTTATAGAAATAATGTGTTATATATATTCGAGTTTTATATAATCGTTCCATTTTCGCTCTTCCCAATTTTAGGTGAATTTAGTTAAATTGTAATTTGGCAGGCGGGCGTAGAATTGATCTGTAATAAAAATAAATATCACGTTTTATACATATATATATATATATATATATATATATATATATTTCCCGCCAGAATTATTCCGTATTTAAACATTATTCATTTTATTCGTCACTTATCAGCTCGACGCGGCGACGGGAAATCCAAACGATATTTTTCTCCGCACTGTATCTTCATTTCCGTCTGTCCGCGATTGAAATAATTGAACGCCACGATTAACGTTACACTGTCAATCACGTTGAATTCCGCGATCTTCCTTCCGCAAGACGGAAACTCAATTGTCATTGTCGAAAAAAACGAACGTGAGAGAAAAATTATATCAGAAATCTTTCAAACAGGCGAAAGCGCGAATTAACCACGTCACGAGTATGACGCAGCACAATAGCTATACCGCGATAATTTTCTTCTCGCGATCGATAGACGCGAAACAGACGCATCTCCCGGCTGTTTCGCGATAAACGTCGAGAGCAAATTGCCGGGTTCTCGATTATTTCGCTGACAGTTCCTCAATGTCAAAGTGAGAAGAAAAAGAGACGAAAAAAGATAAATGCCCGGCTTCTTGAAGCTTTTCATTCTTCTTTCATGTTTCAGTTCAAGGTCTGGCCAGTCTGACGTCGCCTTCGCTGTGTCTGCTGATAGCTGCGCTGCTGCAACAACGATTTCTGCAGCCCGTGTAGACCCTTCCCTCTTGTTCCTCCCCTCCTCCCCGTGGCGCGACCACGGACGCTCCGAGACGAGTCTAATACGTGGGAGAAAATACGGGGAGAAAACGAATCCGCACGTGGAGGAAAACGAGGAAGGCGACGAGAGAAACGACGAGCGTTTCGTGACGAAAGACAATCATACCTTAATACGAAGCGAACTGCGACGACAAATCGGGGAGATGCGCGCTGGAATTTATCGGTCGTTGTCGCAAACACACACACACACACACACACATACATATATATATAGACACGTACACACACGTGCATTCTCTCTCGATTTTCACACGCCGCCGGTTCTGGTTTAGACCGAAAAGTTTTCCGAGCTGGACATTGCACCGATCTGCTCGCTCGTTGTCCCCGAGAGCCATCTCCCGCGTATCTTCTCGACACGCACGTAATTCTAGATAGTCTAATTAATCGCGGAGGAAATATATATATATATATATACACATGCGATAACTAAGTGGTCACCACATGAAGTTTTCGCACGTACGACGCGAACTTTTTCGCTGACGCTCGTCGATTCCGTTCGGGAAATCGATGTCGTCGTTATTTGTGGAATAGAGATTCAAATCGGCCGCACGCGGAGGTTTAAACGACAGAGCCAAGTTTTTCGAACTTTTTGTCTCAACGAGCGAAATCGATTCCGCGTTCGGTTGTGCGAAAAGAAAATGATATAAAAATAAATTTCTCCAGATTCAATCTGTCAATACGGAATTAAAACACCGACTTTTTGCTTTTTCCGCGAGTTCGAATTCTCCGTCAATGTTTATCTTCCACATATCGTTCTGTTAATAGTTTGTAGAGGAAAGTAAGAAGTGCAGTCAATCGTGGATTAGAAATGAGATTTTCCGCTGAAGAGAAAAGAGAGAGAGAGAGAGCGAGAAAGTAAGTACCTTATCAGAAAGAACAGCGATCGAAAGTTTAAAGCTCGTATCGAAAGTGTAAAAAAGTTTGTAAAAATACAATCCACGGTGTAGACGGTGTATTGGGTGAAGGTTTTTGATCTATTTTTGACGTTTGCGATATTTTTAATTGAAATAACATAACTACGCGGATGTCCCCCCGTATTTACATACTTTTGCTTTTCATTCTCTGTCTCTCTCGTTTTCATCAATATACACGCAGCATTCAAAGATAAAAATAATAATCTGAATAAAAATAAAGCACGCGCAGTACACGATATTTTAAGGAAAGAACTTTCAAGCGTGTAAACAAAAATAGAAAATCTTTCACGTGAGATTATGAATTTTATCTTCTTCAAACTGGTTTGCAACAATTGAAAACTTTCTCAATTTTTTTAGAACGTTTCGATTGTCATTCCGATCTTTAATCTAAATTTTTGGATTTTTCCCCAGAAGCTAGAAGTTTCCTAATTAATTTTTGTAAAATATATTGTATTCTACTTACACGCATACAATCCGTGCAAATTATGCAACTCGGAGAAATCTGTTTATCGAGGGCGACGTCGAGGGACGTCAGGATTCAAGAACCCTCTCGACGCGATATCGTTGTCGGTTGATAACAGGCGCTAGCAACCCCGTTGCCGTCGGGACGCCAATCGTTTGTCGATAATTGTACGCGAGCGGCGCGGCCGAGTGTAAATATATATACAATAACTTAGGTAGGCACGTTTTCGTCGAGTCCTCTCCCTCCCATTTCTCCCCCTCCCGTCGTAAGCTTCCTTCATTCTAATTATAATTTTTAATTGGTACGTGTGATTAATGTAAGAGATCGGGAAGAAACTCTCGAATATATCCAATTGCACGGACGCCACCGTCTGTTTCATCCCTTTTTTTTTGGTTCGTACGATAATACAAATGTCACACTCGAACAAAAAAAAAAAAACTCGCTGAAGAGCGCGTCGGAGAAAACAAAATTAATTCACCCTCATTATATCAAGTACAAGTGAAAATGTCTGAAAACTACGTACGTTCGAACGTACATCTTGCCCCCGTTGCTCCGAAGTCTAAGAAATTCATCGATTTCTCATCCCTCTTTGCGTTTCGACATCCACGGGAATCGCTCGAGAGCGCGCGCGAGAAATTGCAACGAAACAACAACAAACGCAACGTGCGTGAATGATGTTTATTGTTTTTTTTTTTTTTTTTTTTTTTTTTGCGACAGTTCAGCGAGCGATCGGAAAATATGATTCACGCGTGTAAGCCGATTAATTTGCAAAGTTCAACGTACACACAGCGGATATTTATACAGGACTCCGCGCGGAAATGCGTTATTTTTTTTTCTCGCCCGAGATTAATTGTTACACTTGCGTGTGCGCAACGACGCTTCTCTCTCTCTCTCTCTCTCTCTCTGCGTGTCGTGCCGATCGATAGATCGAAGTCATCGCATATCGGATGTAACGGAGAGCAGCGCGTATTCCGCCGCGCTGAGCGTCGAACGAAAATAGTCGATTGTGCCTCGAAGGAAACGAAAATGCGAGATTAGAAAGTTAATTTTCGCGATAATCTCGAGACGAGAGATTATCTTCGTTGAAGCTTAATTAGACAGTTTCAAGGGTGATTTGATAAAGTATTCAACTTAAGTATCTCCGGAGATCGTCTGTGTGTCAGATGATATTCGCCTGCGCTCG
Organism: Pseudomyrmex flavicornis; assembly: GCA_014825475.1. Classification (NCBI taxonomy): domain Eukaryota; kingdom Metazoa; phylum Arthropoda; class Insecta; order Hymenoptera; family Formicidae; genus Pseudomyrmex; species Pseudomyrmex flavicornis. The sequence continues at coordinate 3,626 of QVNW01002251.1, forward strand.
ATCGTGAATACGAGATCATCTTCCGTAAACGGAAAATCCGGGTCATAATCGCTGGTCGTAAAACGCGCGGAGCGAACGTATAATAGAAATTCAATTCACCCCGACGTATATAAATTTTCCGTGTTAGTTATATGCAAAATACTTAGTTATTCGAAAGATTTTGCACAACGGGATCGGCGATTGCGTCATATGCGCGCGCGGTAACGACGGCATCACGTACGTACGCGTTTTGTTTCGCTCTTCGTGCATTTTTACGGACAACATTGTGCTACAAATATCACCGTTAAGCTCTTCCCTCCTCGCGCGTTTCAGAATCGATAACTTCCTCACGGAGGCGCGGCGAGGTCCCGGCGATCCGTGGGATTGTTCGCGGGAGTATACGCGTTTATACGAGGAGTCGCAAGAAAGTCGTAAAAAGGAATCGCGCGCGCACGCGAGTGTGTGCAACCGTTCGTTTATAGCAATTTCAGACCGCCGTAAATCGCCGCCGCGCCGTCGTCGGAATAAGATGCTGTGTGTACGTGTGTTGCGCGCGGTTTATCGGACGAAACCGTTGTTGAATCAAGCGGCGGACGGAACCGCGCGTTTCGGCTCTGAGATACAATTTCGCGAGGACGGAAAAAGAGAAGGCACATATACGTGCGCTCTACATACGATTCCTGTGGCGAGTTATTACGTGGCGCGCGCGCGCGTGTGGAGAAAGTTCCCTCTGCGCGCGCGATCGAGGTGTCTCTTTGGCATGCAAAAGACCCACGCCGCCGCTAACTTTAAGGCGGGAGGTCGAAGTTTCGAGCGCGCGCGAGTTTATCATTAATTCTCGCAACGTGCTGCGTCACGGGTTAAGAAGGTAACACGTCATCGCGACAGTATGAAGCTAATACACATGCCGTATTAATTACGTACACGTATAATGGTACGTTATCAAATATTCATTTGCCTCGAACCTCTTTTTCTTTTCTTTTTTTTCCCCCTCCCCTCTCTTCAACGCAATGTTTTTAATTACCATCAGAAGAATACGTTATACGCGCGAACATGTGCGTACACGTTTGACACTTCGTTTGAAAGAATGGAGCCCGACGTGGATTCAAAAGAACGTGGACTTTATTCTCTCTCAAATGTGTCCATTGTTGTGTCTATTGATTTAATATGTAAAAAAAAGTTTCGAACAAAAAACGCGCGGACCGTTCGAGCGCGAGTCGAATTAATCTCGTCGATTATTCCGATTAAACTTGCGAAATCGGCAAATTTCACACAGTTATTATCACATTCATTACTTTAACTTTGGTGGATTTTTATGAGAGATATTAACGCACACGCACACACACACACACACACCCATACAAATCGACTGTTTTAATTAATTTAAAATATTTCATCGGTACAAAATTCCGCTGCAGATGTGGCAATGCATAAAATCTCGCATTACACGCGTCGTTAATTTCGATTATCACACGCTTCGCCATATACATTTATATATACGTATATACATATAGTTAATAACCTTCCGCCGCACGGTTGTAACCTCACTCGACGTGCAACAAAACTTGTACATATAGTCTGATACGTCTTTTCTGATCACGACAGGAGAGAAACGAACGCGAGGCACTTTACATTTACATATTCCGGAGCGAGCAGGCTTAGCTTTTCATTTGCTTTGAAGTGTCGTTGGGCGGCAGTATGTTTTGCGAACTTATCGGGGACGTATCTCCGATATTTACGGCGGACGTCGGCCGCCGTAAGCAAGAAAATTGTATATACCCTGTATATACCTGTGCGCTGTGTAATGTATAATAATAAAGGATTATAACTCGAAAGGGCGGGAAGAGAAAAAAAAAGGAAATTTTTCAACCTTTCCCCCTTCCTTCCCCCTTCCTTCAGCCAGGAAGTCTCGCGCGTGATTAAATGGAGTTGTCAGTTTCTCGGCCGCTGTCTTTTCGCTACGGTAAAAGACAGAAAGTTTGGCGGAAGTATTTAAGATCCTTCGTATAAATATTGTGAAAGTGTGTTCAAACCAGACTTTCGCGCGCATCTTTCGCGCGCGAAACAACATGTCGTATCAACACGGGTGATAATGAGAGAAATAACACGCGCGTGATGCGTGTGTGTCTTTTTGCTCGCGAGGCGAGATGTGTAGTTATATATATATATATACATATATACAGTAATTAAGAGAACATGATGTATACTTGGTGTTAGCTTTCGGTTCTGTAACGAGCTTCTGGATATACAAATTACACACAGACACACACACACAATAAAAACGCCGATGCGGAAATGAGTATATATATACACACTATATGTACCTTTACACACCTGTGTTTTTTGATGCGAGTAATTTGCGCGATTTTCGACAACACGCGCCGCCGTTTTGCTCGAGAGACATCGAGAATCTTACGAGAAAAAGAAAAAAAAAAGAAAACAATTATGTTCTTATGTGTATGGCCTAATGTATATATTTCGCGAGTTTAGTAATAAATCATATTTCATTATACATTTTTTTAATCAGTTTTTCTTCTCCCCGATCCCACGTTAAAAACTCTAAAACTACAAAACGTGCAAACTATAACAAATAAAACTCGCGATATTAAAATATTATTGATTCTCGCCGAAGCGCTTGTACACACGCGTGTAATAATACATTTTTTCCAGGTGGATTAAAAGCGTGATATAAAAGAATTAATTAATTGGTTAAAATATCTGTGCGAAATTAAAATATCTCTCTCTCACTCGAGCGGAAAAATCGTTAATTACGGCAATAACCGCATCGGTTCGCGCGTTACTCAAATTAGAGAGTCGCTAATTATTATTTCATCGATAACACACACACACACACACACACATATATATACATATATATGACGGATGAGCTGACGTACATGTGCGCGAAACTAATATTATTTTCGCATCTCGTTAACATCATTTCTCGGCGAAACGCGCGCGAATTCCGCCGAGACAGAAACAACTTGTATCCGCAAACGGTTTCGAAAACTGGCGAGCTCGATAGAGAACAAACGCGCGGGGAAACCGCGATCCTTCGTGTCCAAAGCTAATAATAGACTAGCAGTCGAGAGAACGAGAGAGAGAGAAAGAGAGAGAGGCGAATGCAAGGGATAAGCCAGATAGAATTCGAAATCTCCGGTGTAAACGGTAGGTCGACCGGCCGTTTCCTTGATCGCAAACCGCCGGAAGACGATTAACGCTAACGACTCGCGCGAAACTCGCGTGGAAGAAAGAGAAGAAGACAAAACGAGAGAACGATGCGAGAGAGGAAGAGGAGAACTGTGCAGCACGCCCCGAGATTTGAATATGTATCGGCGCATATTTTATACCGGAGCTATGGGGCGGGCTATCGGAAAAGATTCACGAAATCCGCGCGAGAGCCGAAATCCCCGCAATCGAGCGAAAGCCGACATCGTCGCGCGGATGGATTACGCGGTGCTACGTGGCATCGTTAATACCCGGCAAAGCCGGTATAATTGTGATATCGTTGCGTTAATATGATATCGCGGTTGATCACATCGGTATAGCATGCACACCGAGATATTTTCTATACACGCGCACAAACGCGCGCGCCACCGAAATAAGCATAAAATTAACTATCAACAAACAACAATTCGCGTTAGCGGTGTGTTTATTTAACATTATCATCCGGGTCGACCTGCATGTTGCGCTGAAACATCACGTTTCGCGTTTAGAGTAATACATTGTAGCCGCCGCCGCCGTTTTCTCTCTTCGCATGTTTATTAATCACAGAGCTTGCGGAGATCTGATATATAGGCTATTATAAAGCATATATTCGCCCTCTTCGCGCGCGTATCAGATATTCCGAACAATCCGTGCAATATTCGCGCGCAAACGTAATTTGCGTAAATTATCGCCGTCGAGCTCGCCCGACTTGATTATCTACTACTTTGCGAATCGCGTTCGCAAGGAGGGAAAGACCGTTTTTCGCATTTTTTTCATACGTACCCATTGGCCGGACGAGAACTCGCGCCGACGAAATTCGCGAATCCACTCGGATTCCTTCCACTCCCTTCCTCCACCCGGCCAGAAGGACGGACTGAATTATTCCGCCTAATCGGTTCTTGGCATAATGGACCAAACAATTCCCGCGGCGCGCGTAATAAAGCAACTCCGTGTGGATGAGCCGCTCGTCCGAAAATCGATATCAGACGATGCGGACAGATACTATCTGCTGGCACGTATCCGATACAGATGTGGCTCGTGCCAGAAGCATCGATCGCGTTACCGCGCACATGAATAAGCACCGCGAAAGGAGGGACGTAACGAGCGCGACGGGTGACAGAAGGGGAACGGCGATTCGGTGCGAGAAGGATGAGAACCGGGATGGCGAACGCGACGACCAAGGGGAACCAGGGGGAAGAGACGAACGCGGAAACGAGGATCGGTCGCGCGCAAGACTCATCTCCACGTCCTCTTGATTTTTACAAACTCACTTTGATCCGGTTAGTATCGACACGGAGTGGACAAGCTTGATTTATAAGCGAGAGTGTGCGCGACACGTCACGAGTACATGTCTCGTAATGCACTTGACATCGCGACACGGGCGAAATCGGGCGACGGGCCGTGATGGAAAACGAGAGAGGACCCCTCGGTCCTCGGATATATCTCCCGATGCTCCCTTTCGACCGCGTTTAACGACCGAACATATCACTTTTGGCTCGGTAACGCGTGATAATTAATTATGCTGCCAGCTGACACCTGCCCGGCGCTAATACGCCCCGTCGCATCCTCCCTCTCCCTCCCCCTTTCCCCCGTCGCCGTTTCCGCGCGGACGAGTATACTCGCTTTTTATCCCGGCGCTACTACGTTCGCAACATCGGGATCGCATCCCCCGGCAAGGAACATAATCGTGCGCGCGCGCTCTCGTTCCAAGAACGTTCCTTTTAATATCGAGCCAACCGCGATATTGTTCCCGCAGATATTCAAATGTCTGCGGGGGAAAGATTTTCATGAATAACCTCTCGAGAGATGTGACCTTGCTTTATTGGAATTATTCCGACACTGGATTGTCGGGACGAGGAAATCGGTATCATAATAAATTCGAGATTGATTGATCGGTTGATCTCCGAATCGATAAGACACCCACTACGCGGAGTGCCGTCGACCCCGAGCGTGCAGTTGCCCACCCTCAAAGTGTGGTTTCCTGTCTCATTACCGCTGATGAATTCCGGCAAGCCGAGCGTTCAATTTCGCTTTTCCCGTATATTTTTCTGATATAACTTTTTCTCTTTTTTTCTTTATTTTTTTCTTTCTTTCTCTTTCTATTTTCGACGAAAGTCTATGGAAAATTTTCGAGCGGCGCGCGGCAATTTTGCTCGAGAGAAGAGACTCAAGGATTATAACGAATTAACTCCCTCCTCCGTGTAAATTCGCGCATCTGTCGCGGCCAATTTAAAAGTCACGTTTCCCCGGCGTAATCCGCAATAAAACGGGAGCGCGCGCGGATATTTAAACAGATTATTGCCAGAAGCTTTTTGCTTCCGCCGCTCCCGGCAAATGGACACAACGCTTTTTTGATATAATACAGAAAAATAATATCTCGCGCGCGGAATGTTAAGTCACGCACCGATGGATTTATCGAACAACACATCGCTATGGATTTCTATTTCGCCGAAGCGGAGTTTCCGCGGCGAAACCATATAAAGCGCGTGTGTTGTTGTTCGCAACTACGAGCATCATAAATGCGCTCGCGCTCTCTGATGTATCGAATATTTAAATCGATAAATAACAAGCGGATATGATTTTTTTAAATTCCGCCGTCGGAATATTACCTTAAAATTAAATTCCTGCCGCGCAAAACCCCGCGCAGATATTAATTATTGACTTGCAATTTTACATTTTTCATCGAAGTTGAAGATTCGCTTCCCCAGTTTATCTCTCTTTAAAAATATCGCTACTCTTCTTCAATATTACGGCGCGTACTTTTTTTTATCCCGGATTGTCAGCAGCTATTTTTATCAAAATTTCTCATTTTTCAAGTTTTTTTAAAGAGAGTTGCCCAAGGTTAGACACTCGAAACGTTCCGTGTTATCACGCGTACGAGATTGCGCGATTTGGCGTAAAGATATCGACATCCTCAACGTGCTCATATCTGGCCTTGCGTTTTATATTTCAGTTTCTTTTTTTTTTACATATTTTTTCTTACTTATTATTACACAGAAACACGCTCGCTTCCTTTAAAATGCGAAATCAAATACGGTGAATTTTACTTAATTCGTTCTCACAGCTTGCTGATTAACATATTTATTACATTAGGATTCCCTTGTACGTTAATGACTCGAATGTGCGATTACTTTCTTCGAGGAGGAGGGAGGAAACCCGCAGCTCGTATACTTGCAGATGCAGGAAAATCGTGGATAACTCTAAAACTTTCAACCACGTAAAACATGTATCAGCATACTCCCTCCGGCAATCGTTCACCATCTCCGGTAATTTCTTTTGCAAGCTCTCTCTCTCTCTCTCTCTCTCTCTCTCTTTCTCGTGTTCTGAATTATAGAATGTTAAAACGAAGCGTTAAGGCGCACCTGCTTTTCCAGAAAGGAAGAGAGAGAGAGAGAGAGAGAGAATTTCACCGCGCGCGGGTCTATACGGGTGGCAACTTTGCGATTTCGTACATATCGACTGTGTATATCAGTCGGCTCTAACGAGCCGTCACTTCGGCAAGAGAAATTGTTTCTACACTCGTGAATATGACCGATCGATGAGCGGCTAGAAAGACCGTCCGCGAGCTTTTAAGCGCGCGCGAACTTTTTATCGTGGCATATTATCGAAGTGGGTTTACCATTAACTCGCGCGAGTTTCAACCGTGAGCTCTTGTAATTTTTCGAGTAATAACTCTTATCTTTTTTACACTACTCTTAGATATTATGCCCAGCCTTTTAATCGGCCGGCACGCCGGTTAACACTAAATCTCGTGTTGTAGCCTGTAACTTCTCGTTTTCTTCGCGGTTTGTTTTGCGCGCGCTTAAAAAAAATAAAACCACCACGTCGCAAACAACGTCTGCGAATCGAAGAAACGTTTTGCTGGCGGCTTCCTCAGACTCTTGTTCCAAAAAGTGACAGTCTCATTACACATCAATAGATATTATATAAATATATGATAATGTAAATGTATCGTATGAGATATGTGAAAAACATATTATAGAAAAAATAAAATCAATATTAATGTATAAAATATTATATATAAAATATTATATATAAAACAATATTATATAAATATGTTCTATAAAATGAAGAATTTATAAAATATATTGCAAATAAAAAAATATTATAAATATTATATGAAATATGTGTTTACTTTATCATAAACGAACGTCCTCATTTAATAACATTTATTATTACCTAACGCTCGAAACTTGTTTCTCGTCCTTTTCCTATCTTAGCGTGCTATATGTTTGTTTCTGCAGCTTGTAAGTTTGCTAACTGTATCAACTAAAGTATATATACACAGAAACCTTCAAATCTCTATACGCGGTGATAAATATTTTAATACTTTTTGCTTTCTTTCTTTCGCTAAACGATGTCGAATGTTCACTCATAGGAGAAACGCTCGATCGTTCTTGAAACATAGATTTTCGATTAAGCCCGATATTTTAACCGTGACGTCGAGAATAAAATATTCAGACTCGCGGCCTGGGAAATAGGTCTGGCGGATCATCTCCACGAGAGATTGTATCTTCTCAAGTGAGATGTGCCTGTGCAAAAAAAAAAAAAAAAAAAAAAAAAATAAGATGATTGTGTAAAATTAGACGAGTTTCCTCGTAAGATAAATGTCGTCGCAAATCAACGTCCTTCTTCGTCCGCATCGGCAAAATCCAAGTACGCGAAAATGAGGAGAACCGACGGCCGCGCGAACAGTGGCTCGTTATCGGTGTCGCGGCGTCGAAATTTCTCCAACGGTCGGCGGATCGGCGCGTTGGAGTGAGTCCCGAGTGCAATCTGAATGACCCTTCATCCTGCCAACGTCCAGGACGCGCGCCGGAACACCCGACGTGGCCCGCCGACCGCGCGCTCACACAGAAGGGCGATGGCCGCGCGTACGTGAACGCGTTTGTCCGTCCGTCTGTCCGTCCGGCCGACCCAATACGTTCTCGTTCTACTGTCACCTCATTTGCCGTCCCCTCGCCGATCGCCAGTAGCTTTCACAGTCACCAGCCACCGCTGCGACGCACGCGAGCTCTCAAATCCGAGGTCGCTTCCCCGACCTCTCTCGTCACTCTCTGCTACCTGTCTCTTATTCACTGCCACCTTGCTCGTGGCAAGGACAGAGTTGGGGGCTCCATTCTCGCTACACGTTGATGCTGACCACCTCTCCTCTGTCTCTCTCTTACGCATATACGAGCGTGCGCGCGCGCGCGCGCGCGATGCGAACGGATGCGGTCGCATAATCAGCACTATTGACGCCATTATGGGCCGCAACCCTGCCGATACCGTCGATGTCGCCACCATCCCCTCTCGCAAATGCGCGTCATCGTCGTTACCACTCCCTTGCCCTAACGCGCCCTTCAACTCCATCGGCAATACATTTCGTATTCTCGTCGACAAGCCACGCCGGAGACGCACAAATAAACAGGCTACGCGGTTTAATTGTCTTCGTCTCTGAGAGTTGCACGAGAATTACACTCTCGTGCAGTTAGCTGAGTCCAATCTATTTATCTCTCTTTTACTCTCTCTGTCGACACTTTTGAATCTCTCTTTTTCAATTTCCAAAGCGCAATTCATTTCAGAGTTTTTTTTTTACAGATATAGACTGCAACAAAACTATCATTTGCAAAAAAAGAAACCAATAAAGAAATTACGTGATTTTCTGATTATTTTTCCTGTCAACATTTTTTTGTTGTTGCGAATTTTTTAGTTTTTTACAGGTTTACGTAAGTAGTCGTAAAAACTCGCACATATCACGCAGTCAAAACAAATGATTTGTTGTCCCACTTTTTCCATTGCAGAAATTTCGCTTTGACACGCGCGCGCACATGTGCTTGTAATATCACAATATTGTTCGGCCGAGATTGGGAGAGATTTTACAGTCAGCGCTCGCGCGATCTCTTAACGCGCGATCTATCGGCGTATGTTTCTACACGGTGACACGAACGTTGCGAGGCGAAACGCTTAGATTCACGCGCGACCGATAAGTTTTTAACGTGGGCTCGCACTCGACTTTCCTCCCTCTACGACCGCAAAACACTAATTTCCTCGAGGCGCACAATTTGCGCCCGCGGTATGCGCCGACGACGACGATTATTACCCCGCAAGGTCACGCTACGGTTATCATATTTTTTTTATTCCGTCGTAATACAGACCTTTCGTGTCGGTTATTAAAAGCGCCGCGAAAGCGCGCGAGCGCGCTGCGTGATACGACGCATTACCGTTTATGAAAACTCCGGTATTATCCGATTTCGCTAAAATGCCGACCCGGGGCAACTTCACGAAGATTTTTTACATGATCGACGAGAGAGACTTGCCGGCACATACATATATATATATATATATAGAGCATCGATCGGTCATTAATTTAATGTTCTATTCTCCGTCAAACTTCGTTCAACTCCCTCGCGGAAAGACGCACTCCTCCTCCCCACTCTCCGGAGAATCAGCAGTAATTACTATATACGCTGGTGCAATTACCGCGCTAGTTTGAACTATGCGTCTCTCGAGCTGCGAAGCTCGTTCTTACTCACTTGGTATAACTTGCGAAAAACTCACGTGCTTTGATGTTACATTTAATCTTCGTCTATATCTCGCAAAAAAAAAACCATTTTGCTGGAATAGCAGGAAAAATTTGCCTGAGTTTATTAAATTTGGTCTTTGCCAATTTTGCAAATTCATTTCCGTGCTTTTTCTTAAAAATCTCGGTTATATTTTTGATCGTTTCTGTTTTTCGTTAATGCGTGAAATCGCTAATTATCGCGTTGACGACTTTTCTTTTCGATAGCCACAAGAACGATTGCGATTTCTCTACCGTATCTTCGCGCGAAATGAAAGTCCCTGCGCGAGAAAACTCATCGGTACGCGCGTTGCTCGCGCGACGGATGTTAAACTTAGAGCTTAAGTAAACAGACTTGACGCAGATGAGTAGAAACGTATTGCCGCTGACTAGAAGGGGGGTAAATATAGACGAAACTGTAATTTCGCCAGTGCGAGTCTAATGAAGCGACCGTTCCGCTTTACGAAAGCACTTTGACTCGCTTTGCGCGCGCGAGAACTCGCATAAAGATGACCGCGATAATTCCTTCTTTGAACGGGCGCAATATTCGTCAGGATTTCTCCTGTTATTCCAACGTGTCGGAAAGAGCGAAGAGATTCTCTCATCGTCGATCGTCGCGGAAACAAAGCGCGTTCAGAAGTTAAACGCATCGTGTTTTGCGATAAAGAACGGTCGCCTCGAGGCACTCGAGAGAGAAAGAGAGAGAAAGAGAGAGAGAGAGAGAGAGAAAAAGAGAGAGTTTCGTAACGTAAAAGCTCGTCGACGATTTACCGTGAATAAACGATCCGGTCGCGACAAACTAAGAAAACGGAACATCTTTCGTCTAAATGTTACCGTTGAGAGCTGCTCTTCTCCGCGTCGGCTGATTAATATCAATGAGTGGCTGGAGCTCTCTCTCGCGTTCTTCTTGAAAGCGACAGAGTGATAAAATTAAAAATTTTTCTCCGCTTCCGTCTCGAAAGACAAACTCCGCTAGAGAAGAAACGCTGAAGCGTCATCGAGGAGCGTCACTCCGGGAAAAACGCGGGGAAAAAAGTTTTCTTTTCCCGCGCTTTTCTTTCGAGTCTAGGCTCGCCCGAGATATTTGGTTTTTTTTTCTCTTCTGCGAGACGATTTCCCTAAGAGAGAGAGAAAGAGAGAGAGAGAAACGCTACCTCTTTGACGATTCACTTCTGTCGTCGTCTGCGCTGCTTCAAGAACGAGCAAACTTTTGCGCGCACATCACGAGGACTAATGATCATCCGGCGGAACGGACGATTTTATTCCCTACACCGAGAATCATTCAATGAATCTCCGGTTCAACGTTTTATTAGCCTCTTCTCTTTTTGACCAACTTGTTTAAAGAATGTAATTTTCTAACGTATTTATGATCCAAACATTTTGCACGTAATTTTAAAGGAACGGATAAAGAACGTTTCTAATTTAATGTTTGTTTTTGATGCACTAATTTCTTTTTACGTGCGTTTCAATTTATAACGCACGTTGTCAATATTCTAATATATTACATTTAATTAATTTCATTTCGATATATTGTGCGTTGTGAAAAGTGGATAAAGCAAACACAGTCGTATCACGTGTTGCGTGATACGAATAAACAACATGCTTAAAATTATATACGCGTCGGGCCTGTACCACTATTTTCATTCGTTCATCGCGAAATATACACACACACACACACACACACACACATATACAACTGACGTTAATTAATAAATATCCCGTTGCGTCACAACCGCAATTGTCTACGGACGCAAAATACAAAATATCGATTCGGTTTTTTCAAGAAAAAACAACATTTTGTAAAATTAGCTGTTTAATTAAACCTCGAAACGAGGCACGCCGGATTTTTGTCTTCCTTTCCCGCGCGCGCGATTTATTTCACGCGGGAGATGATTACCGGCGCGGAACACCGGACATGATTCAGGTGAGACAAACGTGCGAAGTGACAAACACGCGACTCGGTGATGCATCGCGCTTCCGCGAATTAACGTGGCGAGCGTTCACGAAGGATGTAATAAAGATCGCGCGCGGCGAAGAAAACGAATGTTCCGTTAATTCGCGTACGCGATTACCGAGAACTTGTAAAACCCCCGTTGCAACAGTGTGTGTGTGTGTGTGTGTGTGTGTGTGCACGTACGACGCGCGATCGTTTCGCACACAACAGAAAGATTTAGAACAAGAGTCGTAAACGCCGTGGGAAGAGGTAGGGAAGCCGCGTAACGCGAGGAAAGGGGCGGCGTAGTACACGGGGGAGGCTAAAACCAAGCGCAAATATTGATTTTCAATTATACCATTCGTGACTTCGCGCAATGTCGTCGCCGTGTGGAAGCACCGCGCGCGCACGGCAGCCTTGGCATAAAATAAACCGCAATCTCAAGGTCCATCTCGATGCACCGCCGCCGCATCGATCTATCCGCGAGAACCACGTGCTTCTCTCACCCTCGCGTATATTCGCACCCCCCTCCGGCAATTTTTACGTCAAGGAGATCGATTCGATCTAAACAAACAATTTTTTTCGTACGTTTTCGTCGTAAACAGGAATTTTTTAAATCCCAGTGTAAATTCCCCGCGACAATGCGACAATCGCTAATACACCGGCGCAACAGAGAAATTCAGTTTGCAACGAAAACTGTGGTGTAACACATAGAGAGACGGAGAACGAGAGAAAAAGAGAATAACGGGCGAATCTAAAAAATATGAAGCCGCGGAGGAAAAATGTTTCTTTAATAGCGAATATCAATACCTCCATTCGGAGTTTACAAATGTAAATATCCGAGCTCTCTTCGGAGAATCGGAGAATTGTTGCCGCCACGTCGTTATCGCACGCTCTTGAAACGTGCATATAAATATACGATCGTGGAATACGATCGCGCGAGTATCGGAAAGTGATGATTCGCGAAAGAATCGAGACGTGAAGAGCTTTTACCGGAACGAGAGACATCGGGCGGTCTCTCCATCGAGGGACAGAACGAGAGAGAGAGAGAGTCGTACGCGAGCGTTGCGCATCGGCTCGCCTCTTCTCCCCTCGATTTGCCTCGCGAAATTTCACTCTTTCGTGGACTTTGATGGGCGCCGCGCCGGGGAAAAGAACCGGTCGCAAAAAGAGTGGCCGCGGCCGGCCGCGCGTGGAAGAGAAAAATATCGGTTCTTCGCATTGGGTTACTTCCGGCGAGGCGATTTTTCGAGGAGAGCGAGTCGAACGTGACGAGGCAATTCGGAAGGAACCGACGGAGGAAACCCGACGTAGAATCGATATCTCTGCGAACACATTCTCTGCAAAAACGTTTTCGGAAACTGGACACCGCGTGCAGCACGCGCGCCCCAATTCCGCGCAATTGCATTAAATTTCATAAGCTTTTCCGCCGCCGTGATTCCGCGCGGTAAAAGCTTTAAAGCGCCTCGATCGAAAGCCCGGCTCGAAAATTCGGGAACCGACCCGGGAAACTCGTTATCTCGCGATCATGATTTCACGTCACCCCGTGAGTAAATACGCATCGAGTATGAATACTTCGATACCTCCTTGCTTACGTACGCAGTTAGTAGCGCGAGTAATTTCTCCGCCATGAGTAATAACAATTCGCAACATATGGTACGCGACGCGCTCCCCGTCATCAACGACAGCTCGTTTGTATTTACAGCTGGCATCTTTATGCAAAGTCAATACACGCGTAATTTGCGCCGCATATGTTTCTTGTTTGTTCCGAAGAAAGGGGGGAGAGAGAGAGAGAGAGAGAGAGAGAGAGAGCGAGAGTTTGCATTCGCGCGCAAGAGGAAGGCGCGCGTTTTCCGCTTATTTCCTCCGATTATTTTTTTCCTTCTTTTTTTTTTTTTCAAGCATGTGTATAGGCAGTGTACTTTCGTTTCGCCACTTGAAACCAAATGTTTCTTCGAGCAATAACATACGGAACCGCCTGAGTCTGCGCTCGGCTGAAAAACGAGGGAAAATAACCGGAAGAAATGCGCCGGTGGAAAATATAACGCTCGCGATACGATCATTGAAAGAGAAGAGAAATCGAGATCGACGATACTTTTGTTCCTGTGTTTTTGTTTTTTTGTTTTTTTTTTTTCGGCACCAATCAATTACGTTGATTATACTTCATTCATTTCCTGCAACTTCGGAGAACATTGTGAAACATTAATGGCTCATGCGAGGAGCAATAAAACAGGCAAATAATAATAGATGTCAATGCGACGTATAAGTTTATTATATCAGCGTGTTGTTTTCTTACTTTCATTCGTCGCGTTTCAAACGGAGGGGAGGGGGAGGGCAAAAAAAAAAGATTTGCCAGAATAGCAAGAAATTAGGAAAAATTTGCTGAACGATTTTCGTCTTGCTCCAAAAAAAATGTTTTGTTTAATGAAGCAAGAGATTCAATAAACTCAGCAATTTTTCTTGCTGGTCCGTGTAATAGCAAAACTTTTTTTTTCCGCGTTAGGTAACGTAACGTTAATTACGGAGCTTCGAGCGGAAAAATTAGCTCACTTGTGTCCAAACAGCGTTCCATTAGGGGCACTGTCGTGCTTGTTGTCAAACATATTAATCACACATTGTTGAATTGGGCAACTTCTGAATACTCCTGATACAACCCTCGTAGGCCAATTGACTTGTTGGACAACGTCGTAATACACGACTGGCATAATAGCACCCTAAGGTGTAGCGCGACCTGAGCAACCCTTAGCACTCGTCATAGTAATGAACTCACACGACCGGAGGGGGGTGGTTCCCTGTATTTACGCGGTAGTTGAAAGATCGGCTGATGTAATTATTGCTCTACAAACACAGACGCGCGCACACACACACACAAATAAAACGCGCAGTACTTTTGTTTGTTTTTTCGACTATCTTACTTCGGTTTTGCAATTTAAATTATATATTCCGGAGAAACGAAAACTTCGGAATTATAATTTAATCTTGTTTTGTGTGAGATTTAGGGGACGGATCGGACCGAGGGAGTTTTTCGGAGTCAAGTTTTTGTTAAGACAATATTTGTTAAAGAGAGTTTCAATATAACAAAATACACGTCTTCAAATTACCAACCTGTCCTAATAAAATATTGATTTATACGAGTTACCGGCAATGCATGTGAGATGAATTTGCATACGTATGTATATTTGCTTATCATTTTTTCATCGTTCCATCTGCTTTTTGCCCGGTGTATAAGCGAGAGATAGGTGTTGAATAAATGATTCAATTCCGTCATTTTTTTTTTTTTTTAAACATTCAACGTGTCGCGTGTCACATTCCTCAACGTGGACATAGCGACAAGTTTGCAAAACGCATCTATTTAAATACTTGCCCGTAGCGAGCGCGAGTTGTCTCTGACGGAGTTGAATGCTGTAGCGAAACACTTCCGACGGAGTCAATTTATAAATCTAGATTCCGCAAACCGCTCCGAGTGTTCTAACTGTCACACGCGTCGAACTTCGACGATTTATCGAGTGTCACGGAGGAAGACAGAGGCAAGTTCGCGCGAACTTGGTTATCCAGGAAAAGTCCAGCCGACAACGGCCAAAAAATTGCACAACGCTAAAAGCCACCAATTTTATCTATTCGATCACACCCTCCGAGTGTGTGTCGTTTTCATTAAATAATGTAATTGTATTTATACAATTTGGACCGTAACGTCAATTCACGCGCTCGTGACTTGCTCGCGTTTTGTTCGCATAAATATTTTATTAAATCGCGCGAAAGTCCATATAAAATAAATGGACTGTATAAAATCTTACAAGGATATATTTATACGGGAGAGGATAACCATTTTCCGAATTAATGTCCACACAGAGCGAGAAACTTTGTGGACATTCGAACTTTTTTACGCGTGCGTAAAAAACTTATATACCTGGTCCGTCAAATTTTTATCGAATTCACGTCAATGCAATTTAACGACACGCCGCGAAAGGTCCCTTCCGCGATATATCGAATTGTTGCGTCTTCTCATCGATAACTCGACATTGCTTTCTCCCCAATGAATTGCCCGGCAAAACTGGATTTTCAAAGTGTTCTTCTCTCTCGATTCGTACGTTCTTCGCCGGCTTTCTCGTAGAAAACGACTCGTCGTCGTCGTCGTTGTCGCAGGTCCACGGAGTAAAGAGAGTGAAACGACATTCCACGCCGGAAAACGAGAAGTAGAAGTGGACGAGGACAAAGGGGATACTCGTGACGGCGGAAGGGCGCGGCAAGGGACGAACGGCAGGGAGGAACGGCGCGGAAAATAAAGGAGAAGGTCGAATCGGCTCGTGGATACGCGTGGCACAACGTACATATCTCTGACTCACTCTCGATCCTTAGCCCGACAATCTGGTAATGCAAAAGCCGCCTCGGGGGTCTTTCCCGAGCTCGAAGGGTCCTCTTTTCTCGCGTCCATCCCCTCGAAACTGCGTCGCAAACGCGTGATAACGCGCACACGCACAACGGACGTTGTCTGCATGCGTCGATCAACACCATGAAATAACTCGGCCGTGCTTTTTCTGCAGACCTTGTCGTATAATTCAAAGCTGCCGCAAATATCAAAAAGCTTGCAAAAAACGTAAAAAGAAAAATTGGGACAGATGCAAACAGAGAGAGAGAGAGAGAGAGAGAGAGAGAAAAGAGAGAAAAAAAGAGAACAAGAAAGAGAGCAAATGCGCGAGCGCGTTTGTCGGTATTAGCGGAAGAAAAAGAGAAGATGAAGAAAGCATTAATTAATTCGTACCCTTTCCCCCTCTTAATTGCCGATGGCTTTAAAACGAGCCGCAATTAACGCCCGAGTTCCATTAAAATCCGGGCGGCTGTAAAAGTCTTTGCCGCTGGATGCATCCGCGCGCGCGATCGGGACTCTCCTAAATCGTCGGGTTCCCGCCCGCACGCCCGCGTCGATCTACGAAAAGAGTTCGGAATCGCTTCCAGGCTGCAGCTTCGTGTCGGAGTCGATTTCTCGATGTAGACGTGCTGTGTGCATTCCTGCGGAAACCCGGTGCGATTTCATCGCGATCCAATTTACTCCCTCCGAAAAAAAATCTCTATCCCGTTTCCTCGAAAAATTCCGCAACATGATCGATATACGATAAGTTTCGAGATGTTTCGTGACGTGAGCGAGAGATTCTGACGAGAATGTTTTCGTCGTATTTTGCGCACGTTGATGGTCTCGTGTAAACGTAATTCGGATTTTTCAATTATCGAATACGCGCGCGCGCGTGTGTGTGTGTGTGAAAAGTCGATTATTTACAAGCTGGAAAACAAAGAATATTGCGGTTCGAAGAATCGGGCAAAGAATAACGTCACTAAAGAGATTACCTTTAGAAAAATATTTATGACTTTGTGTGCTAAAATGTTTACACATATGCAAATTGATTCTAAAGAAACATTGTAGAAGATGATGATTCTTTATCAAAAATTAAAAAGAAGCTTTTCATATAACCTTACACTCTTATGCCTCCCTGAGGAGTTAAGCTTCTGCAAAGAGTGAGGTGAAAATTAAATTTTCTTTCTTTTCTCAAATTTCAAACAGAAGTTAAAAAAAAAAAAAAATGAAACATAGTGGTTTACTCGCTAGTAAAGAGAATGTTTAATATTTTCTTAGTTTAACTTATTAATTTTTTTAGGTGGAACTAAAAAACAAAGAAAAGTATAAGTTTCAGTTGTAAAATCAAACTGACTTATTTCATGCAATGTTCTCGCGAAGAGAAACGGAACAAATATATTGAGCGATGTGTGACATAACTTCTTGCGATCAGCTGATTGTCACAACTGACGAAAAATTAAAATTACGACAGAGTTTGGACTGTCGCTTCTCAGACGACTTACTTAACTCACATTAATTAATAAATACTTCAATAAATATTGTAAAATGGTAAATGACTTTTCTGTTTAGATCGACCCAATGTATCTTCACACTTCGGCTATATCCGAAAATTTATCAGACATCCTGTGTGTTGATATATATATGTCAAAATCTGATTGCAATTAAAACTGTTGAAAAAAATGGGTTTGCAGTACAGTTTTTCCAAATAATCGGTATAGAAAAAATATATGTACACACACACGTATATATATATATACGTACATATATATATGTATATATATATATATATATATGTCCATAAACTTTGCAATTTTTTTTGTTTTTTTTCGAGAATCGCGGAAAATATAAAACCGAGATCGCAGAGCCGTCCGAAATCCGTCATTGACGTCAAAAACAATTTTTTTCCCGAGCCGTATCCGCCGTCCGAGTTGCGTCTCTAAGTAAATTTGAATACAAATGTAGCCACCGGTCGCGCCGAAATAATGTCGTTAATTACTCGTCGAAAACCAGGCTGTGCCAGCGGTCCATTCGTCAATTCCACGCTCACAACGCGCGTTGGATATTGCAGATAGGAGCGATAGCCGTGATCGATCGTATCGTATGGTATCGAATGATCGCGCGACGGACTGTGTGCTACATTCTGCGCGGGTGGTTCGCGTGCGCGCATGTTACACACACACACACACACACACAGACACTGTCCGTGTATTATCACGGCACGACCGAAAACACACCAACACACTGACGTGACCGAGCGAAAGAGCGAGCGACACAAGCGTCCTCTCCCTAATGAACTTTCCAATTAAAAGGGGAAAATGATAACAGACACTATTACGGCTTAATCGACGCACAGAAAATGCGTCGTTTTACACGTGAATTTTGTGAAAGCGACAATTTGTTCAATTGGAGCAGCAATCAAGATATAAAAGCAGACAACGTCTCGAGGATCGATTGTCGAAACATTATAGAGGCCTTGCGTTTCTCTCCTACGCGCACAACAAAAGACGTAATTTAAAAATTTATCAAAAATTACCGGAGCTATTGTGTGTCTTTTATGTAACGACCCTCGCATTTTATATTTGGCTCGGTTCCCGTACATTACTACCTCTACGCCGCGATGGCGTAAGAATAAAAAATGATCATAACGTTAATAAACTTTGTTGAGTGTTTCCTCTCTCTCTCTCTCTCTCTCTCTCTCTCTCTCTATCTCTATCTCTCTCTCTCTCTCTAATTAAATATGAAATAATGATGTTTGAAGGGAGAGGATTTTTTTCTAAGATCGCGTGGTAATTAACACAGAAACCTCGAGAGTTTATCGACGGGCCGGCGGCGATCGAGAGTGTGGCGTGACCGCACATACTTCACTTCCTTCATTCTCTTTTTATGATACCTGGACCATATTTTTCCGGGGCGGTACGCTTCCCGGCATCGCCATCGTATCCCCGAGAGGACTTTCCGGGATGTGGGTGCTCGCACCGCCTCCGCGCGACCCGCCGCGCGTAAAAACAGACAAGAAGGATATTCCTTTAGGGAACTTCGGGAGAGAACGTCGAGGCCGAGAAGGCTACGTCGGCACGAGAGAGGAAACGGAGACGTAAATAACGACAGAATTCAGAGGAGAGGAAAGGAAGCACGCGAGAGACGGGCACGCGGAACAGCTGCTTGCGCGAAAGATATTTCTATCTAATATCTTCGATCGCACACTGTCTCTGGGAATAAAAAAAAAAATCCAACGATTCTATTTAAAATCAAATACAAGAAAGATCGCGAATCGCATTTCGCAAATCGAGAATTAAAAATTTTCTCTGTTTATTCACAAACAATTTTAAATTGCAAACAGTATCTCGCACATTTCCCTCCAAAAAAGAAAACTCTATAATTACGCAGAAAAACTTGTAACAAATTTAAATCTGGTTTTTTTTAACGCACAAAAAAAACGAGTTGAGAAAGAGTCAAATCAAACGCGGACAAACGCGGATTCGGAGCGCTTCTCGATCGAGTGTAGCTTCGTTTATCCGTAATTATGAGAATTCTCGCGCGAATAACGAGCGACGTATCAAAGGTCGAAAAGTGCTCGACCCCGCAGCCGAGCCGAAAACATCGATTATCCGATGACCCACTTGAGGGAGAGAATTATTGCCCGAGTAGCGTTCCGCACCAACCTTCATTACGAGCTGTTTTCTCCGCGGTGCAATTCGCAATCGGCACTTCCGTGCGCTGCATCGCACACACATCGCCAACCACCGCTATCGCCGCTACCACCGCTATCGATGCCGTAACCACACACGGCGATTTCAGAAACGACGGAATTATAAGAACAGCAACAGCGGAAAATCAATGAGTTATCTTCAGCGCCGCGAATTTATGGCGGATTCTGAGTACGATGGCTAACCAAAATCACTTTTCGAAAATCGGAGATAAAAAGAAAAAAAAACAGAGATCGCGCACTCGCCCGATTTTCCCGCCGCGCTCGCTCGACCGAAGGACAGATACACACGCGCGATTTATAAGGCGGTATATAGACCCGTTCCGGTTTACCCTGACCCGAATCACACGCGGCGAGAATTCGAAAATAAAATTAATGATCCGTGCAATGGACGTAGCGAAGGTTACAACAACACAACTGTGTGCGCGCAACTGTGTCGCGGGAAATCGATTTCGAGAAAAATGGGAAAAAAAACTACGGACAAAGCGATCGTTTTCGCTCGCGTTTGTGTGACTAATTACACTCCGAGTTTTTGCTCAGTTCAAATCGTCTCGATATATTTATTTTCCGAACACTGTCGGCACACTTTCCGGCGTGCGTGCGTGTGCATTTGCGTGCGTGTGCATTTGCCTCGCTCGGGTGCAACATCACCGGGATGCATTAGCATTAAATATTCTCCAAACATATCCTCGCAGCGTGTGCTCGATACCTCGCCCTTATAATTATTGACTTAGCTCATGGCGTTTACCACCGCGTATAACGTGTTCCGGTGTTTACTCCTCGTATTGCTCCCGTATTTATTCTTGTCTCTAAAACCACACAGAGAGAGAGAGAGAGCGAGAGAGAGAGAGAGAGAGAGAGAGCGGCGCACAGTCAATTCGACAACGGTTATTACGCGCCCAGTTATTTCGTCTGTCACACAGACTCGCCTTTATCTGATTAAAGTAATATTTCCGCGCTCGCGCGCCCGCGCGCGCTGCTCTTTGTTGCGTAAGCTCTGTAACGTTAATTTCTGCGGTTAGAGTTAATTACTCGTTATTTGCATATGGATGTTACGCGATCCGCGGGCCTCAACCTTGTTGATCGTACGATTACGCGTTCGTGTGTTTTAATCAGTCACTTTAATTACGTAACGAAGTACCTGCGCCTCTTTCTCTCGGTGTCGTGATAAATTGCTCGATTTATCCCGTCGATCTCCCACGTCGATTCATCCTATTATCCGCACGTCACGGATAATCTCCGCATACACTCGAAAGCAACGTCACGTCCCGATATAAACGTCGATCGGTTGTCTGATATTCCGCGCCGCGCGCGCGCGGAGAATATATTTTATTATTATACATCCGACCAGAGGAGAGGAGAAGAAGAAGAAGAAGAAGAAATAGAAGAAGAACGCACATCCGTTTCGGGAATACCCGAAGAGTTATTTGTTTTCCCCTAATACGGTAAACCTCTTAATTAAGCCGAGACGTTCCATCATCGTCGCTCCCACACTTCAATTCCACGACAGACGCTCGCTCTGTCTCTCCCTCCCGTTGGAATGAAGAGAGCAATTAACGCGCTAACGAGCCTTCCGTTTAATACGTTCCCCGCGCACGCGCTCGTCTTTTTCGCCTCACTTCGATTTTAACCGCATCTTCGACGGATTAAATCCGCGGGGAATAAAGAGATGCCGCGGCAAGTTGCCGATAAAGACCGAAAACAAAAAAAAAAAAAAAAAAAAAAAGAGGAATGCTGTCAGGCTTTTAAAACGTTTCGCTGTCACGCGTGTTATCGTTATAAATATCTTCTGTTAACTTTTAAGAAAATGATGGTGATGGTTTTTTAAATAATATACATGTGGTTTTAATCGTATTTCATATTTTCTATTTCTGCAAGGTACGTTTATTTGAAATATCTTTGTCGAAATTCGTCTCAAAAATATTTATATCCACTCTACGTAGCAAAAAACACGTCTATTTTCGCGCGTGTTTGTCAAAATACCGATGAGAAAATTAAATACTTAACTGTCTCTATTTATTACGTAAAAATTTGTCAAGTCTTTATTTGAAAACCTTTCAAATCTCTTTATCGTGAAAACGTTTGTTTTCATGGAAAAAAAAGTTATATTTTATATTGTTCTATGTATTGTAAGGTTTTAATAATATATATAGGTAGTTTGTTTCACTCTCTCACTCTCTCTCTCTCTCTCTCTATGCATATCTCTAAATAAAAGATGGACTCAATGGCACAGAGAGATGCAGCCGAACATAGCTATATGTATTTCACGTATCAAATTTTTCAATCGGCAACCATGTATTTTCTCTCGTTTTCTTTTTTTTTTATAAATGTTACATTCTTCTCTCTCTCTCTCTCTCTATCCCAGATATTCAGATTTTTATCAATAAGCGAGAAACTCACTCGAATAAAAGGAGAATCAGTATAACTGTTTCATTCGGTATTAAATTTACAAATAATCGCTTGACAATTATACGCATGTATTTTTCCTGTATCTTTTTTTTTTCCCTCAGTAAAAAACAAATATACTCGCTCATACGCGCGTATAAAATAACTTGTAATTAATTAATAAATAATGTTGCAAAAATATAATTTATATAAATGAATAATGTTTGTAATGGCAACTCACCAGGACTGCAAACTTACTACCTCGTAACTGCGTCAAGAGCGCGCACAAGTGTAAAATGCGAAGCGACGCCAACTTTTCTTTCGCGACGAGATACCTCCGACCGAAGAAACAACACCTTTAACTTCGGCTCGCAGAACGCGAGGCTCTTTTGCAGGGGGAGGAGAAACTGTTCGATCGTACTTGGAACTTAACGAGAAGCTGTTAATGTCACGTCGCAAATGGGGGGTTGTTTCTACGCGCGTTCGCTGCGCAAACTCGACACGTAGGAATAAACAATCCCTCGCTGCATGTCGATCGAGTGCCTTTCGTCTCTCTCTCTCTCTCTCTTTCTCTCTCTCTTCCTCTTTCTCTGCCGTGATCATTAGCGCGCGCGGAATAGTACGTTTTATGCATCCCTCCAACCACCCTTGCGCGCGAATATTTACGGCCCTTTCTAAGAAGGCTGGAGAACGGAACTTGGAAACACCACGAGAGACGCTATCGGATCTTCAGCTAATAGAGAAGCCGTCCTTCTCTCTCTCTCTCTCTCTCTCTCTCACTCACTCACTCGGTAAACTCGCCCCGTCGAAAACTCCGGTAACGCGGTAACCCCCGATTCTCACGCCCTCCCTCATTCCCGGCAAGATTCGTGGCGCACTTTAATCGCGTTATACAAATTTCGCGCGACACCGAACGGCATCAAGGTGCATCTCGCTGCCGTATCTCCGGCCCGTTAACGTCGTTTCGTCTTGCAATTGCTTTCGTGTCGCAAAACGCAAAGTAACGCGCATTTACACGTTCTCGTACAAAATATTGGAATAAAAACACATACCGTGTCTACCGCACGTGTTAATGTTTTCAAAAATCCAAATGATATTTCGACCTGTACAGAGTCCGGGTTGTTTTTAGGTGACTTTTAGTTTTTCAACCAAAACTGTTTTTTTACACATGTCAAAGGCTAGAGTAGTGAAAATACATGACATTCCCGTCGCTGTAGTCACTTCTTCCAGACTGCAGAAGTTAAGCAACGAAAGAATAATAACGCGCGTGCTTGATGGTCGAACCTCGGACGGTTTAGGGCAACGACCGTCAACGCGACGGCCGCGTGTGACAATATATACATGCATTATTCAAAAATTACCGGAGTTTCTGTCATCAGAATTAGTCGCGAAAAATATTGCGCCATTCGCCGCGCGCGTCATAATTCTTCTTTTGTACGTGTTGCATTTCTACTGCGAAATCTCCTTCGGAACTGATTTTCGCATACGTGAAAATGTGTGTGTGTGTGTGTGTGTGTGTGTGCGCGCGCGCGCGTAGCACCGGCGACTCTAAGGGCTCTTTCTCGCACATAATTCTCGGGAAAGTCAATTTTCGCATTCCCGGAAGAACGAGAGGATCGCGCGATAAGAGTCGCAGAATGTATTCGCGACGTTCGTTCGTCCGTCCGATCGGAATTTTCGTACGATCTATAGGATCGTAAAGTCCGCCGAGAAAGAATTGCGAATCAATGGCCGATAAGTTCTTTCTCCGAGGATCGCTCCGACAGATTTGTCGCGCGTTTCCGCGAGATATATAGTCGCGCGGGATCGAATCGCGCGATCTTTTGAGTAACAAGTCCTTTTGTTACTTTTTTTTTTTTTTTTTTTTTTTTCGCAAATAAAAGATCTGAACAACAAAATTTCAGAGATCGATTTCCATCCTCCCGATTATTTTACTTCATTATTTCGCCATACAACGCGGAAGAGAATTACGTTGGAGACGTGAGACAAAAGGTTTCTCAGATCTCTCGTCGCATTTATCAATTATCTCACATTTTCTCCGCATCTCGGGGAGAATAAGTTTTTACTCAAAATATCTTGCTTATCGGGATCTTGCATAAAATTTTTCCCTCCCTCGATTTTCATTCACAATATTCCGCTTCAAGCTGAGCGTCAAAATATGGATATATCCTTCCGTATTCGAAATTTTCCAGGACGCGCATATATCTATATAGCAGAGATCAACCCTCCGCGATCTGGGTGGGGACGCAGGCGCGTGTAATAAAGCTATCCATCTAGTTATCTAACTTTCGTCGACCGAGCGAAAATGAATTTCAGTTTTCTCAGCGTGATAAATGTCGCGGAACCAACTCGCGGAGAAGTTAATGATTTTCCAAGGTGCCCATCTCAAGGTGGGTCTTGGCCGTAGAGCGTCGGGTCGATCCCAAGATCGGTCCAACCAGAAATAGCGCGGCGGCATAAGCTGATTGCCGCGTCGACTGCTCGAAAAGCTGTATATATATATATATATATACGTGCACACCGGCAACAAACACCGGGCGTTGCACCCACAACACACGCTAATTAGGCTCTCAAATTACTACACCGATAAACCGATTACCGGTTATATTCTATATAACGCGACGTATATATAACATCGCGGACAATCGCTGCCGTCAAATCCGATTCGGCGGCGTGTTCTTCTTATTGAGAATCCGATTTCGTGGAATTTGTAAACCGCCGGTGGCGATGCGATTCCCGTCGACGGATCGATGCCGTCGAATTTCTTAACTTTATCACGTAGCGAGAGAGAACCTGCGGCGAATGCGCGCTCTCGAGAACTCCTCTCTTGTCCTCAAAATCTCGCGTACACGACAATTCCGGATAACTTCCCGATAGCGCGCGAATAACGACACGATCGGAAAAGGATGTTACAATTGTTGTTTTGCTCGTGCGAGCGTTATAAAGCGGAGATTATGTTATAATGTGCGATCTTTGTCTTTGTCGCGATAAACAGATTTCGTGAGAAACGAGTTTTACAGAGACTATAGAAATCGCGAAGATCACTGAGAGAACTGTGGCATAAACACTCGGAGATTATATTGAGAAAGAGAAGATCCAAACTCGCAACTCGGACAGGACTAGCGCGTCGAACGGAGTCACTCGGCAAACTTTCATTAATGAAAGAACCGAGGAGCAAATGGCAAAAAAGGACCAAACGGAAGACGTGACTTAACTTCTCCATAAACTGACACGAGATCACATCGTGTGATCTATATAACAAACAAAAATTATAAACAAAAAGTTGAAATACGTGAAATGTTTGATGTTAAAGATTTTTAAAAATGATAAATTACACACATCGTCATAAACGCACGCGCAATTGTTCTGTAAATGCTTTTTTTTTCATACACGACACCTGTGTGCGGCGGTAGCTTTGTTCTTCCGTCATCCGGCGTTTTTTTTTGTTTTGTTTCGCCGAGCATTCTCGACACGTCTTCAGTTTCGGGCGGCAGTGTGGCCACGCGCTCGAAAGTCATAAGGTCGATTTTCTTTCCCCCCCTCTCCGAGTCGCTCGCACGCGCTTTTGCACTCACGCTTCTTGCGCCCCTTTTGCGCGCGCGTTTCATCTTCCCCTCGGCTCGAAATAATCTCGGTTGAAGGCAAGACTCGACCGGGATACTAATTAAGCTCGTGTCTTTCAATTATTCTGCTATTGACAGTCGAGCAATTTAGTCTCGTGACGCACAAAGGACAGCCGACAACCGTTCGACCTCTCTCTCTCTCTCTCTCTCTCTCTTTCATCCGCGACCTTTACCGCATTTTGATTCGCGCTTTATCTCCCCGTAAAGAGAGACAAATAAAATTCTCTTAAATTGCATACCTCCCTTCTCGAGCGTTGCTACTAAATTTCTAATCGAGAAAATTAGCGACTGGCGACTTCATTTTTATGAACAATTACGAACGACGACACACTTAGGGCAATGTGTGACACACGCTCGTCGACGTCAGCAATTTTAGCAACGAGAGAGAAAGAGGTAATTGAGAACACCGAGATTCAACCTCTCGAGATCGAAAGCGTCAAGCTGTTTCGCTTCAATTTCGTCCGCGTGTCGATGGCGGGCTCGCTAAGTTTCGCTCGCTATGCGCTTGTCGCGCATTTCCCGATGAGCGGTCTCGAGAACACACAGAGAGAGAAGACTCCGAGATCGATCGATATCGGATTTGAAACACGAATTGATTGGCTTTTCGACAAAGAGAGCGAAAAAAAAAAATTCACCGGAAATGGAACTCCCTTTACATATTTATAAAGCGTTAAAACCCGCAAAAAAGCGCGAGAAAGTTCATCATTCGGAAAAAAATATTTATAATTAATAATACGTAATAAAACTTTTAGCTCGCTCACTAACTACGTTTTGTGCGTTTACACACACACACACACACACGTGCGGTCTGCACGTCAAAACACACACGCGCATTTTGAGCGAAATAATAAATCCAAATCCTTTCACTGTTCACGCGACTGTTGAAAACCGCAGGAATAAAAGTATCACTAAAGATACCAACGAATAAATAAGAGAGCACGAAAAACGAAAAAAGGACGCCATTGAAAATATATTTGTATATAAAATATATATATATATATAGATATATAGTACACGGTCGATAGTCGCCGTCGACTAGCGCCCGATGCCGACGACGATGGCTGGGAATTATTGTAACGGCGAGTGACACCTTTGATCTCGTTCCGCGCGGATCGAGAACGCGCCGAAAAATTGGAGGCGACGCGTTACAAAGCACGACATACGGCACGTCGTCGCCGCCGATACGCGCCGACAGTTTTCATATCTCGCGCGATCGATACACGTCCGCCCGAAAAATAATTGACAAACGCGCTCGCGGTTAGAAGAGATATTAAAACCGATAGCGGCCGAATTGAACTATTGGGCGCCCAACTTGGAATTCGCAACTGTTTCGAAAAATACACGACGATAATTTTGTACGCGCGCGCGGCGTCGGTATAATAATGAATAGCGCAGCGCGCATGGCGGAAACGAAGTTGTAAAATGAGAATCTTGTGCCCGACAAAAAAAAAGAGAGAGAGAGAGAGAGAGAAAGAGAAACGTAATAATTAAAGAAGGAAACGGAAAGATGGAAGAATAAGGCGAGGAGTAATTATTCTGCGAAAAAAAGCCCACTCTTTCTCTTGAAGAAAAATAATAAATATATATATTCAAAAAAAAAAAAAAAAAAAAAAAAAAAAAAATGCACGAAAACAATTAAACAGGGAAGACAGAAGCAAACTCTGTGTGTTTTGCAGAAAGAAAAATAATTTGTGTCTAATGAAAAACAAATTACAATAAACTGGTTACGTCTGCGTTGCCATATCCGACGAGTAAACATTTGCGTCAGATACAAAGCCGGAAGAGAGAAAGAGAGAGAAAGAGAGAAATGTGTGTGTGAACATACTCTGTATCAAGCACATAAAATACTTCCTTTTCATGTACACCCACGCATGCCGAAACGTTGTATATATAGATCTGATTAAATATAACCGCGAAATTTTGAAGCTCTAGACAGGTGTAAATTAAGCGTCACAAACGTAATTCCGCTTTGGATACGGCAATTGTTCCGGGCGCGTTGAAAATGCATGCGCACTTGTTTGTTAAACGATATCAATGTAATTTATTATTTATCACTGAATATTGGGTTCGGTCCACTGATATAATTTGCAAATTTCAATTTATATCGCATACATTCTTCAATCCCCATGATTGCCATCATTTTGTTTGTTTAATTACGCGCACGGGCATTATTTCCTGTAATGTGTATGCATTTTTAAAGAGACGTTTATAAAGCCCTCTCCCCCTCGTTTAAATTAAATTACATCTTGCATAAAATGCGCAAAAGAGAGCGACGGGATATCGGCGGGATGTTTTCGATTGCGCGCACGTGTGCGCGCGCGCGCGCGTGTGTGTGTGTATATAACTATGAAATTAACGAATTCGTCAGCATTAAGGACAATAATGCATCACCCTGTTCTAAGCTACTTCCGCCGAGACTGTTATTATTATACGGCTTTTCGCGTGCGTGTACATATAATCCGATAATTAACTACGTTAATACCCCCGTCGGGTGATTAACAGGGGAAAACAAACTACCGCGTGGGAAACAACTGCGCTTTTCTTCTTCTTCTTCCTCTTCTTTTTTTCCTACTCGCAAATTAGTATATGAAAACAGCATTGCTAATTTGCGTTTCCCCCAGCTCGCTCCAGGAAAAAATACCCCGTTTTACCGCAAAACCCGATATATTATCAGGGATTATCGTTACTTTCGGAAAACACTCTCCGTTTCCTTCATTAACAATGCATTAATTCGCGCTAATCCTGATGATCCTGACGTTCTAGACCGCCGTCGTTTGTTTTGTCTTAAGTGCGTTTGATGCAACAGAAAAAAAACTCGATCCGATAAATCTTTCAAATTTTTACAAATAATTTAGATGTAATTGTATTTCACACACATACACACACAGAGAGATCGCGCTTCTCTCTGAAAAATTAAAATACACGGTAGAGAAAGACGAAGCGGAAAAAGGGAGAAAGATTCGGATCAATGCGTGCGCATCGAAGCAAAACGACGAATCGTTCGATCGATAGACGGCGATTGAAATTTTTACGGTTAAAAGAGAGGAGCGTGAAAGCGTATCTTTTCGCTATTATAAGCGGCGTTCGAGAGACATGCGAGAGCGCCCATAACGCGATGACTTCGCTCGGGGGCGCGCGATCTTGAGTAGCCCCCGGTGATCGGTCGAAAAAAAAAAAAAAAAAAAAAACGATAGTACCAAATCGATTCTCTGCTTTACGGCGTGTGTTGCGATCACGAGCACGATCGGAGGGGGGGAGGGAAAACCCTCCCCAGAACTGCAGCATTCGCGCGGACTCGAGAAGAATTTCTAACCGACTTGCGAGACCCGCGATAAAAGGCCAGATTTGCATTCGCTGACGTCACGTTCTGCGTCTGTCGCAGCCAGCGGCAGTAGTTGCTGTCGCCGTTGCATCCGGCATAGTAGCTCGTTCGATCAAAATAAGAAAGGAAGAACCGCTCGCGCAATGCTACGCCGCAGATGCGGTTGTTTCGTTCTGTTGTTAATGTCGAAAGATCTCTCGACTTCAAGTGAGAATGTTCAATTTGTTACACGTTAACTTTGAAATTATTAATTAATTTTTCATCGTTATTAATCGTCCTGTCATTTGTTTTGCAGTAACGATACGAAAAATTAATGAGAAAAATTTCGAGCACTTACTTTTATTAATTAGATAATATATTTTTGCGATTAAAACTAAAATAGAAAGAGATAAATCAAAATCCGTTGCGTTCGACTTAAGTGAATAATTAAATTTCATTATTCAACTACGTTTAAGAGAGTTTTGAAAGTTTAAATTCGGAAATCAAGGCCGTCTTCGGAATCTCAGGCGAAACCGGACCTAACGCAACTTCGCGTAAACTTTTGTCAGATTTTATATCATGACAGAGAGATTATACGGAAAACTTCGTAAGATTATAGAACGGGGCAAGAGTGTTAATATTGGACTAGTATAGCGTGAATCAGGCGGGGTCGGCAAACTTTTGACACTTGCGGGTCACATTTATCTCTCGGTCTTAATGAAGGGTTCGTGACTGATGAATATTGTGATGACCGGGAAGGATAAAGGCAAAGTGATAGTAAGTAGATATATATGTGTATATATATATATATATATATATATATGTATATGTATATGTATATATGTATATGTACATATAGCGCGTAAAACGCTTAAATTAATATTAATTTTTAAATGCGCATGGGGCAAATATGAAGTTTTAAATAATAAAACGCGAGCAGATGGAAGTGTGAACGTTCCAATAATTGCCGCTTGTCAGTTCCTGACGCGAGTGATAAATAATGTAAAAATATGATAATCACCCGATTATTTCTGAATAATTTTACCCTCCGCGAAATTATTGACGATGACGACGGAATATTTTCTATCTGCAAAAAGAATATGGCTGCAAAGAATAAATAAATATATATATATATATTTATAAGAATAAATAAATATATATACATATATATGTGTAATTTGCTGTTTATGAAAACAATAATATTTTCCGACAGAGAGAGAAAGAGAGAGAGAGAGAGAGAGAGAAGCATTGTTATTATTTCTAAAAAGAGTCCAAAAGATATCGTTTCCCGACAAAATTCACAGAGGATGCTTTTCCCATAGAAAATCCCGTCATACATCGTCATCCGAGATGGGATCTACGCACGGCGATATGAAATTCGCGAAGCCATCGAAGTGGCAATGCATGTCTAAGGGCAGTATATCCTCATAGACCTAGTCTCCCAGGAGGTGGCTGGCTCTCACGGCAGTGCCGGAGGGTATTTATTTGCGTTCCGCCAATTAACCGGCTATTAGTCGAGGTTGCGGATACGCGAAAGCAGACGGGCAGCGCAACCGCAACCCTTTCCGCCCTTTTGGTACTCGTCGTCCCATTTGTTCTCTTCGCCGCCTCTGCCTTCTAATCTGCCTTTCTTTTCCGCGCGCGCGCGCGCGCACACACACACACACACACACACACACACACACACACGTTATATCCCAACTTCGCGGCTACGAGAACGTCTCGCATAATTAAAGACAATGATGTTGTAATTGTTGTTACCACGCTGTCATCACGTCGAGCATCGTGTATTGCGAATACGTGCGAGAGATTAACTTGGTTAAAGGTCGCGATGTCACATGATCGCTAATTGTATGTTAAAAGTAAGCTTTTCGGAGCTTGCGTTGGCGTTGCGCTTCTCAAAAATAATCGAATCAACTATCTGACGATCTCACAAATTCGATATATCGCTCTTCTAGCGTACCATGTTACATTTTCGCGGTTTCTAACGAAAATTGACTACCGGCGCGAACAAACGATCACCGAAAAATAGATACTTAGCGTTTCTCAATGAAATGCCGCGAAAAAGTGAGGGAGCGAGGGCGAAAGACGTTTCGATGTAATTTGATATTCGATCGGCAAAATCACGTTTGAGATTCCGCCATCTTCGGAGGAGAAATCCACGCCGCCGCTGACCGGATTATACGAGGCGGGCATTGAGATACAGCGGGCATCGCCGTAACAAAGATATGAGATTCACTCAATTAGACCGCGCCGGCGTTACACCGGTGGAATACAGACGGGAGAAAACACACCCTGTCTCTTTCTCTCTGCGGCGCGGTGACAGTGCCGCTACAAGAGAAACGTCCGGCGCGACGCGAGCGGTCGCTTAAACAAAGGTGACAATCGTTCGTCGTGATTCGCATAATTTCACTTGACGCGCGGCATCCCAACGCGCGACATCCCCTCCGGGTCGGTTCCGTAGACGCGTATATATATATTATATATATATATTTGTCTTTCTATCTGCTGGATCTTCCCTGTCGGAGTTCTCTCGCTCTCTGTCGCGTCAGACGGTCCACCGCCGAGTTCCTTCTGCCGCCGCACGTCGTCCTGAAATTATAAACGAGACGAGCGGGACGACGCTCCCGGCACTTTGTGCTCGCCTAATTATTCCACACGCTACGTCGGACTTTCGGCGAATGTGCAAATCCGCTACGGGGCAGCTGCGCGAGCTTTACAGGCCAGTTCCGGGGAGGGGGGTATATAGTTGCCGATCTCGCGGAAATGTATAAAATAGTCGTATTACAGAGAACAATAAAATACTCTTACGAAAAAAAAAAAAAAAAAAAAAAAAAAAGATGGATTGAATATCATTCTGAAGTATCAAACGAGCGGGGGATATATAACATTTACGCGCGCACCAAGTGGTTGTATAAAAACAATAATTGCGAAACGTTATACACGTGTATAAAATAACAGCCACTTTTTCTCACCGGAATATTGCGCCTCGTAATTTCGTCAGAAATTTATTGCACGACCGCTTTTAACGCGCACGTCGAACAAATTCGCGCGGTGGCTTGCGCGTTATTTTTGCAAATCGCTCTCTTTTCGTTAGGTAATAACCGAATAAAGAATGTACTTATCACTACTCCGTAAAATAAAATATTTGGGATAAAAAAAAAAAAAAAAAAAAAATATCGCACACGGCGATATTTTGGTAACAAGAGTGTTTGATATATTTCGCCCCGATGTGACAATGGGCGCGCGAGGAGAGAAACCGTCTCTCCTATCGAAAAGAAGAGAGAAAAACCAATTAACAACATCATAGAGAAAGCGGAGTCAGATGCAATCTTCGCGTTATTTGTTACTATCGCTTCAGTCCATCTTGATTTTCCAATTGACACGTAACGCCGGGCATGAAAAAAGAGCGCGTGTCGCGAAACGAGTGCAATCAAATTTTCTCGATGATTTACGCCTGCCGCGCGACTCCCCGGGGCAAATCAATTTTGAGAGAGAAAGAGAGAGATGACAAAGCCGGGGGAATGAAACGGGCAATGAGGTGG
Source organism: Pseudomyrmex flavicornis (assembly GCA_014825475.1). NCBI lineage: Eukaryota > Metazoa > Arthropoda > Insecta > Hymenoptera > Formicidae > Pseudomyrmex > Pseudomyrmex flavicornis. The sequence goes on from QVNW01002251.1 coordinate 36,194, forward strand.
ACAGAGATAAAGAGAAAGAGAGACGCTGAGAGAGAGAGAGAGAGAGAGAGGAAAAGCGGGTATAACAGTCTCGTCGAGGAAGTGCGGCACGATAACGACGATCTGCATTAATGCGTTTCTCGGTCATTGGCCAGAACTGCTAAATATTGGGTCGGAATATACGCAGACATCGCCATTAACATGTCTGATGGGCAATTTCCGGGTGAAACAAGCCGCGCGCGATGAGCACTCGGTTAGCGAGAGAGGAATCGCAATCGTACGTCCCTCCACGTCTCTCCAACGAACCTGAAGACGGCCGAAAGCAAGAAGTATGTAACTCCCGATGAAGCGTCCAAAGGCGAGAGATAAAACAAGAGGGAGTCGAGTGGGAGCGCTTTATTAGCGACCGCGCGCCGCGTCGTCTCAGGAGTGCTTGAAAAAGCTCGCTCGCGCGCGCGAGCGCAAAAATGGAGAGAAAAATGTTTTTCCGCGCGACGAGACGAGAAAACGCGAAGAACCACATTCGCGACCCACATTCGCGCGAGCACGCACGCGGTCATTCGCCAAATGAAAAGCCGAGAAATCGAATTATTTTCAACAAAGCGCGCGCGCGCGCGCGCCCGCACACACGGTCGTTACTTATTCATTCATGCGGAAGATCGCGCGCACATTTTCAAAATTTGCACGAAGAGAAGACACAGAAGTGCGCGTCCCGTGATTTTTTTACGCGACGAGAGAGTGTTTCCGTGTGTTTTATTTCGTTTAAGAGTATTTGTAGTTTTAAGTTCATTATAATCTGAAATTCAAATATGAGGAAAATCGACGAAAAAAAAAAAAAAACCACTGTGTGCGTACACGGCAAACATCGTTAAACGTTATATACGCGCGCGAGAGAACGGGGTTACACACGCGGAGGAAATCGAATATAAATATTAATAGAAATATGAAATAAAAAAAACTACATAAATATACATATATAGTTAAGTTGTTTACGTTGTAACCGGTGGAAATGTACGTGATGTAGAGAATCAGCCGGGAGAAAAAACTCGGTGAAAATTTGCCCAACATATTTTGCGAATCTCTGTTATCGTAACGCGCGTAATATTTGAAAGCTGTCGGATTTTTCGGCGCAACACACAGAACCGATATGTTCCATTGTTGCCGCGCGCGTGTGTGGAACCGGATGTTAAATATAATTTTTAAAACTAGAGAAGAAGTAAAAAGGAGGCGGACTATCGCGCGATATCGCCGAGTCAGCCTCGTCCGTCGCGTTCGCGCGACGACGATCGCAGAAAAAGAGACACCGCTGCGCGTATTATCAGAACGGCGAGATCTCGAACGAATTAAAACTCGAGAGAGCGGCTCGACGTTCGAATAATCGCCATCGCGAGGAAGGAATTTTGGAAAAATTCGCCCGGAGCGCTGATAACGCCATAAGCAACGACGTTTCATTCGTTTATTCGATAACGCGCGCGCAGCGAGCCGCGACGTACGGTTTTGTAGTACGAGCCGAAAGTCCGGGGGTTGCACAGAAATTCGGTGTTGCGGCACGTTACGGCTGTGTGTGTGTTTCTCTCTTCCCTCACGAGCTATAGAATGGGGTTGTGGTTTTTTTTCCTTCCCGTTTTTACGGCGCGCCATTCATAAAACCGGCCGCG
>QVNW01002252.1:0-12046 GCA_014825475.1 Pseudomyrmex flavicornis
ACATATCCAATATTACATTTTGGTTAATCAAATTTTAACACTTTGCTGGAATCGGCAATTAGAAACAAAAAGAAGATCGATATATCGATGTGCGATATATATCGATGTGCGATATATATCGATGTGCGATATATATCGATGTGCGATATATATCGATATGCGATATTATGATGTTTGCATAGATAAATCTTATTCCTGCTCAAAACGCACCTTCATATCTTTGGAATTGTACCTATGCTCATCTCAAAATTACTCTGGGATTAATGTTCTATCATGTAGTACTTTGGCATAGAAAAAAGTTTGAAATTCGAGGCTCAAAAAATGGGCGAAAAAACAAGTCTTTTTGCCATCACTCTTTATTTTATTTTACTTGAAAAGAACGTGTAGACAACGTGTATTCGACGCGATGCTGCGAGAGATAAAACAGCAAAATTTTTTTATCTCCGACCCGTCCGTCTTGGCCGCGCTGCGGATCGATTCGGCTTCAATCCTGCGGATGGCCGTAGGAGGAAGTAATCAAATGAGGCCGTAACTCGAAATCGGCGTATTTCGCCGATGCGCGCGTGAGCTTTCTTTTCTCCGTTCGTCTTACGAAAACGTTATGTAACAGATACCGTGTCAAACACTTCTCGGACGCGCCCTGCGTTCTTTCCAACAGCATCGTAAAAACAGAGATTCTTGGCGCTCAAATCTTGGCGCTCCGAAGATCGATTGTGATACTCGCGCACGTTGTAAACGTAAAATTACGTTTACATGTAATTAAACTTTTTGTCATTTCCGTTTTCCATTTCTTTCCGCGACATTTCTTAACGAACACGCGCAATTGTCTTACCTCGTAAATACGGAGATAAAAGATGTTTCGCGAGAGATCATGTTTTGTTTGCTTCATCGTCGCGCGTATTTTTTTGGCGCGAGATGAAAGCGTGTGGGACGAAAATATTCGACAAAGATCGACCCGCTGCTTACAAGATAACTACGCGATCCTGATGCTCTCCTTTACCTATTCTCTCTCTTACCATCCGCGCGACGAAGCCGGGGCTCCGTACACATCGCCCGGAGCTGGTGACCTACCTCGGCATCCTTCTTATGTGATGTATTGCCCCGTGTATACACACTCTCGAGGCCGTGTCGCGGGCCCTCCATTATACAAACCGCGTCGTCTCCTTTCATCGTCATCGACGTCTTTATCTCGCCGTCTCGACAATCGCCCGCGGAAGGAAGAATTCCAATACTCTCACCTTATACATACATGCGTTCAGATTTTTTTCGCCGTCTTATTCTCACGAGCGAAATTCTTTCGTGAGAGACAACGAGAGAGGAGAGATTCTCTCGCCGGAAATTGAAGAAGAGAAACCGGAAAATTTATAAAGCTCTTAGCTCACCGACAATCGACACGAGCGTTTACAAGCTGAAAGATACGTGTGCGGAAGACGTGTGTGTTGTAAATTAAATCCGCAAGGGTCAAAGTTATTTGTATTTTACGCATTCGAAATAACACACCGCGGTTTTAATGTCGGTCGAGCATGGTATTATTTCTTTCACACAATATAAAATCTGTAGACACGAAATCTAATGCGAAAAATTTAAACAAATGTGAAAAAAACTTGACGCGCGATTTTCGCGTTCGGATTTTTATTCAGACACAAAGCAAAACTTGCGCGACTCTTTTTGCAAAACCGAGCGAGAAAACTTGTTTGTTTCAATTCCTCGCTCGTAAATGCTGTTTTTTTTTTTTTTTTCGCACATATAAGTGGACGTCGAAGAAGTCTAAGCAAAAGAAACAAGAAGAGTGTAAACACGACGTCGTCTTCTCGAATAGCTTTTTGCATCTTATTGTTCTAACAAACATTCGCAACACTCGAAGGCACTTTACAGGCGATAGTCAAAAAGCGGATCTTGGGGCATTTGAATGCTCAAGTTTTTCCACGGAAATGTCGCTGCTACGTATAATAAATCGCCGTCGTTCTTGCGCAAGCTTAAGTGTCAGGAAGTCTGCTAAGAGCACGGTACGATTAAGCATGTATTACGGCGAGAGGAAAGAGAGACAACGTAATTACATCATTAACCTATATTATATCCATCTATCTTTCATCCTCCTTCTCCTCCTTCTCCTCCTCCTTCTCTCTCTCTCTCTCTCTCTCTCTCTATTTCTTGAGGTTTAGCTTGAGGTGCTCGGCTATCTAGCACCGCCCCATCAGGATGCGCAATCTGTTTTGGCCTTTGAGTCCGCCACCTCTTCATCTGGCAGACCCGGCGGTCACGGGATTGCAAGGATTCCGGCTGCAGACCGCGATTCATGAGTAATGGACGTCCAATGGCTCAACATCCTCTTCTAGATCTCTAGACGCGTTGTCGAACCTGTTGCCTTCGGACCTATTCAGAAGATCAAGAACTTCCTCAGCTCTCGACGAAATTAATCATGACTCGCATATCATGACTCGATGATTTTCATTAACATCGTAAATAACAACGAACGTGAAATATCTCTAATAATTACTTCTCGGCAATTACTACTTAATTAGGATATAAGACGAAACAATAACCAGCGGAGGATATTGCGCAACGTTCCGTTCAGTTTATTGAAAAATCTTCGAATATCGATTTGCTTTGTCATTGACAAACAGCTATCGAGAGTTTACGTCAATTATGGAGATAAATAACCCGCATCAAGAGACTCGTCCGAACGCGAGATAATAGCCGCGACATTAATCAGACAAAATGGTAGACGAAATCCGAGCTCGTCAACATCAAGTTGACGTGATACTTGTGTAATCTGATCTCTCGCGGCGACTAATACCGCGATTTTGGTATCATCGAAGATCAGCAAGTTACGCGGACGGACTGCGAATCGCGTCGTGCTCAATAATAGCTCAACTTGAACAAACATCAACAACAACGATACTCGCAGAGCAAATGGATTGGACACGTTCATCGCGAAGATGCATTCCGACGGACGAGAGGAGCAAAAAAAAAAAAAAAGGAGATAAAGTTGGGAAAATCTTCTGCAACTCGTGATCTCGTTGCATGGCCGATGTAATTCCTTCCTTCAAATCGGATCCGATTCGTCAGAGCGCCGTCTGCGCGGCCGGATGTGCGCGGCCTCGGCTCTTGGCGTGGCCAGTAATCATTAGGGGATCGGTGGCACCTTCGGAGAAGGTTCAAATCACGTCTCGGCACGAAACGTTTCATGGTTACGCGAACGTCGACCCGCGTATTTTCGCGGCTGTGCGTTGGCGTGCTAACATCCGTCGATTACTCGGCATAACTCGCGGAACGCGCCGCCTAATGACTTATTATTATCAGCCGCGCGAAGGGATCGGAATGAAGTTGTAGCGGAATCGGTATATATCGCCGTATCATTAGCGAGCGGAGGAGAATTAGACCAGAAGGGGAGATCGTCTCACCCTTATATATTCTCCTCCCAAGTTACATCGAGGTATGCTTTATTCAAATCGTAATTGCCCACTTATGGCAACAGTCCGGCTCTCGCGGGGTAATCGCCGGTTTTGGCTGATATTTGCGATCACGCTCACCGTCGCGATAATGGACGTGCGGCGATAAACGTTGCCGCCCTCGCGCCCATTCGACAAAAGTGCGCGATCGTTGAGATACGTATGAGTGTTTTGACGAAATTACATAGCGAAGTATTTGCGGGATTCTCGAAAGTTTCACACAGAAATGTAATATTAAAATTTATTGGAGTTTTTTTTGGACGTGTCACACCGCAAATCAATTAATCATAACGAAGGTCATATGCGACGTGACGTTGCTTTACGCGATCATTAAACGTGTGTAATCTATGACTCCGGAAGGAAAGATATTTGGTCAGATATTAAGAGCCACTCTCCCTTTCTCTCTCTCTCTTTCTCTCTCTCTCTTCTTCTCGTTACTGCGGCCGTGAATAACTCGGGCAAGGAATAATGCGCCGCAGAATTCCCAACCCGACCAAGCGATGCGCTTTTCTTTCCCGAGAACACATTACACGATTGTTCAGAACAAAGAGATCGCGCCGGTTCTTTATTAAATTCCTGGGAGATGCTTCCTACGTCATTCCTCGAAGCGTTCAGCCCGGACCGGGCGCTGTCCAATCGCGCAACCCGCGCGCTGGTTTAACAATGAACGGGGATAGAGATCGCGCTGAAAGAACGAGAGGGAGAGAGAGAGAGAGAGAGAGAGAAAGGATGCGAAAGGGCGCGCTCTCAGGTTTTCAATATTCACTGATCGACAGTCTGCGGTTGTGGTTCGTACCAGCGCGAAAGAGAGGGAGAGAGAAAGAAAGAACGAGAGGAAGGCGGGAAGTTTCATTTAGCATAAAATTGAAAGCGGCTTCCATGATGTTAATAATGTGTGCTCGAATCGCACACCGACGTGCCACATCGATATTAACAAATAAATAATTCCAGCGAATTTTTTTTAACGAAACATAATACAGTCAATGATATATTTTCACGAATTACGAAAGAAATCAGATAAAACGTCATATTATCAGTTAAACATATTGACAGTCTAAAAAAAATCACAAAGTAAATTTTAAAGCAATTTTCAATCAGATACAAAGATAGTAAAGAAAACCGATCAACAAACAAGAAGAAAAAATAAAAAATAATAAATAACAGAAAATGTAATTTTCGAAGACCTCTCACTATTCCCGGGAGAAAGAATTATACAATTTATGTCACCATTTCCGCTATCATTTATTTGATATCGACGGGATAATAAAGTTGAGAACTCTGCGGTTTAACTTCAGCTGCTAAGTGCGATTCGAATACACACGTCGGACACACACGGACTTTAGTTTATCGATCCCGACTCGAAATGTACGCGCGCGGCCGAGAGAGGTTTTGTGGTCACACTATAGCGGAGTCCCGGATGCATCAGGACGGAATTAGATCGCGCAGGATCTTCCGGACACGCCCACACATCTCTCTCGTTTTCCTCTTCCATAAATGTCTCGTTACAACGCCACGGCCGTGTCTCGTCCTACGGCTTAATCCCAAGACCTTTGCTGCGCCGCGATTTAATTGCCACGGATTAATTTCCCTTCAAACGCGCGCCGCACCGCGCGCTATACGTTCGGAGAAGGAGCTACCCTTTCCCCCGTTGCTTCCTGTTAAACCAATATCCATTCAGATGCACCTTTGCTCGCTGAGCCGTGGAAGAAGTTCCAGCACGATATAATTTGCAAAGTTACGCAAACATACGTCACCGCCGCCGCCCCGTTCCCTGCTCCGCGCGCGCGAAAATTAATGCAATTCCGCGCAAAACACATTTGCCGCGCTCGTCAAATCCATGCGAGAATACTGATTTGTACACACAATAATATACTCTTTCATCGGAGATTTATAATTATTATAATCTAAATCCTGTAGGTGGATCTGAACACAAAGCGTGAAAATATTTTTTAAATATTTTTCTTGAATTTAATATTTAAAGTAACGTACAACACGTGCGGAAACACACATTGACCGATATATTTATGCACCGTGTTTACGGCGGATGAATGATTAATACACGACACGGAGAGATTTTCCGCGAGCACGTGTGTGATGAATACGTTAATCAGATCGAAACACACCTGCCTGTGTTTTAATAAGTTTGAAAGAGTGTGTATGCGCTACGTCACTCCGCGACTGATTGATAATATGCGCGTGGTGCATAGCGCGGTGCATTTTCCGACTTTGCCGAACCGTAGTTCCGTGACTCATCATCTCATCTATCATCATCTTTCCCGGGGAGCTTATGTTTTACAGCGCCCTGATACTATTTTCTCTCTTTCCGAGAGACTATGCGCGAGCCTTCCTCCGTCCTCATTAGCTTTCGTTAAATGCTATATTAATTTATTCCGTATTTGAAGTTTCTCTTCCCTCCCGGGAGAAAGAATAAAATTGTTTTTTTTTCTTTTGCGTTGTTTTACGCGAGAATAATTTATTGCACAAAATCAAAGCGCATAATTTACCGAGTAAATCAATAGCCAGACAGTTTTCTTTCTAACAGTTTCTGATAAATCAACAAAATAAAAGATACTTTATAATCCAAAGAAACAAGATGAGTTGACACAAAAGTTGAGAATGTTTTGTCCGCGACCGTATATTTGGAATTGCCGCTATATATAAAGATACAATAGATAGAAGGATTCTCTACTTCCTTACAAATTGCGCGGATATAACTCCCTCTCTTTCTCTCTCTCTCTCTCTCTCGCTGTGGACAAGATATTAAATTCAGCCCCCGAACTGTAAATAGTCTTAGCCGGTCGGTTGCCAGTCTCGATGTCGAGGAAACGTCTGAAATCGAGAAGCGCGAGCCGGAATAGCCGCGGAAATCCCATTTTCCCGATTTCCAGGAGCGTTCTTCGACAAGACTCTTATATCTCCACTTCACCTCGAGGTCAGGAAAAATAAACAGCGCACCGCGCGCTCTCTCTTTCTCTCTTTTTTTCTCTCTCTCTGTCGCGCGCGCGAGTTTGAATTATATCGATAAGACGTGGGGTGGTCTTTCGGAAAAAAAGACCGCTTCTCCTGTTCGAAAAGCGAGCGTCCTCGAAGCGAGCTATTCTAATAGGTCGATGAAAGCGCGAGGAACGAAAAGCTCGATGGAAGGAAACGTGTGGTAGGAAGGAAGGAAACGTTACACCCGACCTCGTCTATGTAATGCGCGCGTGCGCGCGCTTATATGCACGCGCGAGTTTGTAAACGCGTCGAAGCCGAGCTCTGGTCTACATGGCGGCGGAAACGATCCCTCTTCGCCGGTTCGCCTGCATCTCTCTGTCCCATTTTCTTAACCATGGATATTTTAATACAGAAGAGACAGAGAAGGAAAAGAGAGAAGGCGAAGAAAAGAGGGTGAGAGATTGCGGCGAGGAAGAGAACGCGCTCCCAAGTTTCACGGACGGGAACCGTTGCCGCGGGGAGGGGAGGGGGCGGAAGTCGGAGGATGAGACGACGGCCGAACTCGAACTTCGGTCGACGATTAATATTTGCAGACAATGGGCAGCGCATATTTCCGCGAGTCCCGCGGCTCTCCTCTTCCTCTCTTCCTCCTTCTATATCCCGTTGCCTTGCTAAGGTCGTTCCAGCGCGCAGCGGATATGTATGTGTATGTGCGCGGAGGAGTGTGTTCATGTATCTCGAGGTCCGTGCTCATGATCTCCGGACCGCCGCCGCCTCTTCTCCGTGTCGACGGTGTCCGCCGCCGCATGTGTGTGTCACGGCACGTCTGCTGCCTAACGTACGATGCAAGTTTCCATTGTCCCGTCTAACTCGGAGCGCCGTATTCCAGCGCGAGGAGAGACAGAGAAGGAGAGAGAGAAAGATATAGCGCGGCGAAAACGCGGGAGGAGAGAGAGAGAGAGAGAGAGACAGCGACGAAGGAACGCTCATAGACAAACCCGCTGACGACTCGAACCTTAAATATCTCCGACGAACACTGTCGGCCACTTTTCGAACGGCTTTAAATCAGAAAGTTTCCAAGCTCCCGCGCGGTCGCCGCGCGCGCAGGATCGAAACGACTCTCTTTCCGCGGGATGACTAAGGGATCCGCAGGAAACTTGGGGCGAGCCTTTTGTCTTGCCGCGAGTAATATATCCCCATCGAGCTAATATCGAGCTCTTATTAATCCTTTACTTCAAGTAACGTTCCGCCCCTGTCTCGTCTTCTTTCGTCGATTTATATCCGGCTCTTATATCCTTCGCGCGGAAAGAAGCGTAGGTACGCGAGAATATTCGTGTAATCCCTACCGTTAATTAAGACACGAGCGAAGGAATGTTAATTATGGATTTAAAAAATTGCGGCGTAATTTCTCAGCGTTGTTTCACATTTGTTTGTGAGAATGAGAATTCAAAGAATTCATACGAGATTCACACAAATTAATTAAATCTTAATCACATTTCCCGCGTCATCACTGATTACTCCAAGTCATTTAATGTTATTTCAATAAAAAAAAGAAATTCGCTTAGTTTTCACAAATTGTATCAAACGTTTTTTTTTTTTTAAAGGCTGAACGTACACGCGTGTCCACGTATATTTGTGAATAAACTAACATCACGGCTGGCTTTAAGGTTTATTTTAAGTTTCGTACGTTTGTCGAAGATATATTTTTACTTTTGTGATATTGGAAAATAATTGAATAAAAATATATGCACTGATAAAGTCGAAAAAAAGACGCGAACGCGGCGATTTAATGCGAAGAAATAACCGCATCGTCGGTGCAGCCCCGTCGCTGCTGGTGGCGCGGTCGCGCAAAAGAAAACGCGGAGCGTTTAGTAAACGCAAAGCCAAATATTTACTACAATTTCTCCGCCGCTTGCCTACGTGTTTCCCGCGGAGACTCCAAGAGCTGCTCAAACAAGAGGGGGAAGAAATACGCAGTATTTCTCGGCGCATTATATCGGCGCGGTTTCGTCGCTCCCCTGTATATTATTCGCGTCCGCTACGGCAACCGACCGTATAAAAGCAGCTGTCTCTTCTTGCGCATTCTTGCGCCGCGGCAATATCTTTCTCGGGACACGCGGAAATAGCGGTATGAAAGTTCGCGTGGCGTTACATTGTATAAATATCGCGAACTAAGAAAGAGACGGGGTGTTGCGCGCCGCCGCCGCCGCCGTTACGCCGTGCCGGACGCGTTATTAACATCGCATCTAAAATATACAGTCTTGCGAAAACCGTTTTTACACATCGCGCTTACTTATATTTTTGTTACAAATACGGGGAAGTCCCCCCGGAGAAAATCAAACCCTCGCGCAACTCGATAACAGTATTATTATTGGAATTTCTTGCTGACCCAATGAGGAAAATACAATTTATTCTCCCTTTCCCTCTCTCTTCTCCAAACACAATATTAATTTATAAAACTATTTTCCAAATATATATAATTATACGTAATCCGATAGATTTTAAACCATCCACATCGGCACAAATTTGCGTAATGTAATTAGCGTAATATGATGTGTGCGTTAAAATACTCTCGAGAGGAAACTAAAATAGCAATCTTCTTTGTTATTTACAGGAATATGTATGAGTTAATTTAATAATTTTGTTATGTTTTCTGTATAATAATAATAATAAAAAAAAAAAAAAAATAAGTGTATTCACATACGCACAGTGTGTGTATTCGCGCAGTTAGAGAACAATAAGTAAAAAGGTTCTCTGTGTTAGAATCGGGTGTTTGACCGCGGTCAGAATAGTGTTTTGATTAATCCTGAAAAAAACCGGACGGACAAAAAGTGCTAAATGCTTTTCGAAACGGAAACATCGCGCGCAATTCGAAGTGATGCATTTGAATGCAGCTGTGCAATGTGTTTCGGTTTTCGTTGTGACGAACGGCGCGTCGGGCGGTAACGATGAGACGGCAGAGACAATCGTTTCGCGATCAGCCGCACGTGGCACTCCAACGCGACTGTCGTGGAGAGGAGGCAGAGATTAATATTAAAAAGACATAAAGGGACTTAATCCTGACGGCTACGTGAGGATTTCAGACAGGCAGGGAGTGCGTGATATAGAAGAGAGTGAGTGCGAGACCCCGACGGATTCTGCGGGACGAATGGCTGTGTTTACATAAATTTCGCACGCTATAGTATGCATAACGTGGCACGACATCCCGGGGGCTTTATTAAACCTTACATCACCATCGTCATCATAGCGCGTGGTGAAGGTAAACCGAAGTGAAAGACAGTAGCTGCGGCAAAACAGGGAACGAAATGGGGATGAGGGGGAAAAAAAGTGCGGACAAGCGCGCGTTCCGCTCTTTTTTTCCGTTTCGTTGCCGCGGGCTTCGCTCAAGTCTCAGATATAATTGCTGAAGGTGATGGTGGCTCGCGCAAGAGACGCGTCTCAGATCGTTTCGCTTTGATGTCATGGAGAAAAATGCCACCGACCATCACCGTCCATGCCCACGTACCTTCTCATCATGTCCCTTTATCTACACAAAAACATATCTCGCGCACGCAAGCCCTTACAAGAGCTCGCGCGATCTTTGAATTCGTATGGGCAAATATGGGACAGCCGTTAAAAATGCGCAAGTTTTTAATATGGGTGTATTGTAAAACAAAGATGCGTTTAACTCTAATCCCGTAAACGCCGGACATTAATGATTTTTGAAAGTGATAAAATCTCTAACTATTTGGTGGAAGAATTTATTAAAAAAAATAAAAAAATAAATTAAAGCTAATGTTATTTCCTTAATACGAAATGTCGGATAAAGCTCCATGAATTTTTGACAGAATTTTTGCAACGTTTTAACCAATAAACAAATCGCGTCAGACATAAATGTCCAGGATTTACAAAATACATTAAAAAAACGTTCACAATATTAAAGTTAATTAAAAAAAAATTTAATTCATAGTGTGCGAGACGCTCATATAATATTAATACAAACAAGAGTAAATAAAAGCTCAATAGCGAGCGGATTTTACTTGTTATTGACTTTTTATTTTCTCTTGTTTGAATTTAATTTATATTTTTGTTATAATATTTTGTGTCGTAGAAGGACGACGATATGTTTATAAAGAGAGGGTGGTCTTTTGAATAATAGAATAACATATGATACGCAATGATCCGATTATAATCGGTATCAATCATCATAATTATCAGAGATATTGTTATATATATATATATATTTCTCTCATTGCATAAAACACGTCTCACACGCGTATCAACGTACCGACTGAATAGGGAAGTGAGCGGAAATATGCGAAAACACAAACTGAGAGAAAGATGGAGAAAAAGAAAGAGAGAGAGAGAGAAAGAGAGCGGAAAAGCTTAAATTAATGGTAAAGAAACGAGCGGGATGACGTCCTCATCTACGTCGACCATGACGCTAGTTTTGCTCGAGGGCAAGTCGAGAGAGTGAGACACGAGAATAGCTTCTTGGTGAACTTTGTAGAGGTGGAGGAGACACGCGAAAATATCCGGGAAAAACTGAAGAGAAAATAAGAAAGAGAAAGAAAAACGTCTTCCGGAGAGAGAGAGAGAGAGAGATAGTGTGTGTGGAATCAGCTAGAGAGAGTAGCGCGATATACGAACAGAGAATTCGCGGAGATGAAAAAAGGAGATGAGTGAGACGTGCGAAGAGAGGAAAGGGAGGGTTGGTTTTGCGAGAGAGCGCGGATGTTCTGTGAAAGTGGGTGATTGTATGCGCGCGGACTGGGCCGAGCCGGGCCGGTCCGGGCCCGTACAATGCAAACAACAATACGCAATCAAGTAGTTGACGGCTGACGTTCGCATTACCGCGCCATTGTTGAACGCGCGCCTCCGACGGCATTCTGAAATTACCGAGCCGCTCCGGCGGAGTGCCGTTACACGCGCGCCTCGTAGCCCCGCGGATGTTGTATGCCGCGCACGTTAACACGCGCCGCCACCGACTTTTTCCAAAATCGGCCGGACCAAGGGAGAGAGAGAGAGAGAGAGAGAGAGACAGACATGCGTCGGGACGCGGTTGCAATTCGCGCGCGCACACACACAACGGATCTGTTGTAAACGCTTAGAACCGCAATAGCGAAAGCCGGCCACGACCAGCTCCTGTCAGTCTCTCTCTCTAACCGGATAAGCTCTAATATTATACACGTTGTATTCCGACCGAGCGATTGAAAGTTGATCGTTTGTAACGCACACTGACGAGCGAGAAAGCTTGTAGAGAGTGATTCTACAAAACAAAGAGAAAAAATATAAAAATAATCGTACATTTATATGTATTTCATATTAAAGTGCGAAATTATTTTTTTCTTTTTACACTCGTGTAAAAAATATTAAATAGCGATTTCTGCTTGACGTTTAAGAAGAAATTCTCCTTGCTTCGCACAGAAAGTCGTGAGGCAAGAAGGCATTAGGTTAAGTAATAAGTTAAAAACGCTTCTGAGAAAAAAGATGTGAATTTTTTCCGTTGAAATAATCGTAAAATTTCGCTGTCAAATATTGACTTGGAAATGAATAATACAAACACGTTTGTATTAAGAGAATGTCATTCGCCAAGTCCCGTATGAGATATATTAATAATTTTAACAAATTAATAAAGATTCGAAGGCTCATGATAGTATCAAACTAAGAAAGAATATACG
>QVNW01002253.1:0-28484 GCA_014825475.1 Pseudomyrmex flavicornis
TTAAGCTTGATGAAAGTCAATTAGCGGCGTTTCGTGGCGCGCGCTTTGCGTGTGCGATTAAAAAAAAGTTCGCAGTCACGATACAATATATATATATATATATATATATATTTATATATTTATATATTTATATATTTACATCTGTCTCTCAGGGAAAGAAAAAACTTATCTTCAGATACATGCGTGACAGACACGTCGCGTGCGCGTCCGTGCACGTTGTGCGAAAAAATATATCCCTAAAATCTGTTTCAAAAACAAATTGAAAAACATGAAAAGATTTAACGCAGAGCAACTTATTACACGAGAGTATTGTTCGAAAGCTTCGACCGGTCACTCGCGACCTGTCAGTCGCTCCGTAACTATATGACAGACCCATTTCTGTATTGCTCGTTACCTATTTAAGGTAACGAACACGGATGAACAAACGTGACATTGTACGTACACACGTACACAACGAGATGTGTGACATTTGCAGAATGCGGGCTGCGCGAAATACGTACCGTACCGGCCGAGCGGTGCATCAAATGCACCGCCACGTACCTATGTTTCTGCTGTTAATCCGTTCTCCATTACCCGGAAAACTTTATGCCGGTTTGTGACCCGTATAAAACGGCGCGTAATAACGGTATCCACGTATGCGCGATACCGCGATCTTCATTGTATATCGCCGGCCGGCGATGTATTGTTTGCCTTCTGCCGCGGCATAATTTTAACACCGTCAGGGACACATTGTTCTCGAATTCGGATCTGCATGTACACCTTTGAATAGGTCTAGCGAGCGCGTGACACACATACGTCTTAATTGTCTTTTTTTTTTTTTTTTTTTTTTTTCATCTTGCGCGCTGAAATTGGACCTATTTGAAATTCGAGATCTAATCTCAAATTGAGATCTAATCTAATCTCGCGCAAACAACAGTAAGTTATTGTGTAAGAGACATTTTTTATATGAGGTAATATCTTTTTTATATGAGAGATAAAATTAAAAAAAGGATATCTTGACCTTCTCGGCCGAGGTGTTGGTTTTTGCAATGGAAGTTTTTAACTTTCATAGAAAGTAAATTCGATATTTTACACAATGTGAGGTGCAAACCAAGCATCCTGGAATGAATTTTTGAATTTAATTTAATTCGAAACTCCATGTGTATTAATTTGTGTGTTTAAATATTTGCACCATCCGGCAAATATTTTATATTGACTTGTATCGACTTTAATACTTAGGTAAAATTAAAAATGTTAATAAAATTCAACGGCAATAAGTCGCTAATGTAAAAGAAAGAAAAAGAAAAAGAAAGAATAGAACATAAAATTAGATAATATATTTTTGTAAATCTCTCTCTCTCTCTCTCTCTCTCGCGTCGCATTTTCGCACTTTAATGAGCGAGTTTAATGCGCATGTGGGTTATTATTGGGCAAATACTTGCCGTATCGCGTTTGTGTGTCATTAGTTACCTGTTTAAATAAATATATAACTTCACGCCTTTTAGATTCAGTTCGATCGCGTTATACCGTGAAACGTATAGGATATTGAGTCAGCGTTTGATTATATACCGCACGTTAGCGCTCGTTATCGATAATGTGCGCTCATTTGTAAGTAGGGTATTGTGTATATCTAGAAAGGTAATTCAATATTATATTTTATTCGCGTATTATCGGGAAATTCTTGTTCGAAAAAAAAAAAATATATATTTGACTCAAATCGCACAAATTTTTCGAAGCGCGCGACAAAAAAAAATCGCTTCACGTGATGTGAATTTTTACATAGTCTTTTTTTTCTTTCAAGTTGATTTTAAAAATAGAAACTGCGATACATCCTCTCTTTCCCCCTCCGTTGCTTCGGAGGGAGACGACGTGTATATCAAGACCTTCGCCTTTTCGTTATCATAATATGTTACGAGTAGAAGTGTCGCCCACGTATTAAGCTCTCGCGAGAGTTATCACCTGTAATTAGACCTGTCTAATGGCAGATGATATACGTTCTCTGCAAAGAGAGTCGTCTAGTTTCAAGCGTATTATTACATTGCAGTTCTTGTCTCTCGGATCCTCGCTCGTGGCGATACGAGTACAACAATGCTACGTTATAAACTTTCGTGATTTACTTTGATATCCGATTAAGTGGCTCGCGCACGAGACGCGAGATTCTCTTCGAACGTATCACAAAACCGGTTATTCGCGCATTCTTCGTCCGAGCGAAACAAAATGCGCATTAGCACGGTCGAAAAAAAAGCAAATGCTTCTAATTTCCTCGGGAACTATCCCGAAATATTTTTCAGTCGATGCAGTTTCAAACATGATTTTATAACGGATCGGATACACCTTTGGGCTAAAGAAGATGCGACGTGTACAGCTCGGGAGGGAGTGTATGTAATTACAAGTTTCATAATTTTAGGTTGCGGCGGTGTATTAACACTAATACAATCAGCTCAGACCCTTCCGGTCTTCTCTGCGTGTGATTGGTTTAGTTAATTCTCCCATGTTGAAGGCTCGGATTGATCCCTCGAGGTGTTGTAGCGTTTAAGACATACTCTATATATATATATATATATATATATACACATCCATGTGTCTATATGTTAGGAGAACGTATAAACGTAATCCGAATGATAAATTCCGCTTTATGAATATTTAAAAAAACTCAATATCATCGAATGTTTTGAATATTGTCAATTACACACTCGCGTGACGCGCAATAACGCTGTTACACACACACACACACACAGAAAATCCGATAATACAATTTTAACATCTTTTTAATCCGATTTATCGCGTAATAAAATTTCACCAAAGTAGGGAATAAAAAATATGCATAAATATAAAATACTGTGTGTAAAATAAACGTAAAAAGAGTTTTACGTGCATTTTATCACGAAACAATTTGTTGTCACGTTTCGTTCCATTTTTTTTCTTTTTTTTTTTTAGATTTAGAGAAGGTAACAAGAAACGATACATGTGATCGATACATTGAAATGCATAAATCATTCGGGATGTGACTTCCATGTTCTTCGAGATTTGATTTCACATTTCACGGAAGTTATTAATACAATCTGAGCTGACTATCTGCGGGGCTTTTTGTGCCGGTTACAAGGCAGTGAGCTCGGCTTAGCTTTCATTGCTGTCTATTGTATGGGAAGACTTAATGACATTACCTTGACGTCGCATTGCGTCAATGTGATATCGACGGATTTTCAAGCACTTCGATTACGACTTTCTCTAAAGAGACACGCTGTCGATAGGATTCAAATCTAATTACGTTAGCGAGAGAAAGAGTGAAACTTTTTATTTTATTAAATGACAATTAAAAGCTTCGAGACTTCGCGTCGTCGGTGTAAGCGAGCGTAAAAGTTTAAATTTCGATCGTGCAAAGAGCAATATTTTCTAAACTTGTTTGTAATTTGATCTGAAGAAAGATCTGACAGACGGAAATTGTTTTAATTGTCCCCCAGGAGAATAAGATTCATGGAGGACGCGCGCCTGGCGCGCGTTTCGCGGAATGCGCAGTTTCCAGCGACGTTAAAACAATAGAAATATAAAGCGGGGAGGTTGACAACCGGACAACACTCGGGAGAGTGTGCAAACACGCGATTCATCGCTTCGCCACTATAGTAAGACCGCTTTCATGACACACACGACGCGACGCGACGCGCACGCTGTCTCGACAATATTTACGCGCTGCGGCATCGATTTATCAAGGTTCAACCGCATGCAATTTTACTAATAGTAGTGCCGTCGCCATTATCGACTCGACTATTAAGTCGATGGTTAAAACTTATTGCGGCACTATCCGACCACTTTTTCGCAAGCACTTCGCGCCACCATTATCGCCAGCTTACAATGCGTTTCGCGCATTGAATTTACGTCTCCTTGAGAATAAGAGTCGCGATTATCTATCTATCTATCTATCTCTCTCTCTCTCTCTCTCTCTCTCTCTCTCTCTCTCTCTCTCTCTCTCTCTCTCTCTCTCGGAAACTAGGACTAAACGGATCTGCGTCATGTATTCGCACTGTATTACAACATATTGCTTGTTGTAAACTGCACACTATAATGTTATCACAATTCTATTCCCTTTCCTTCGCACTGTAAACAAGTTTTAACCGTACATACACTTCTGTGGCCAAGTCTTGTGCGGCTGTTTCGCGCGCGGCTAACGCACATTTGATAGGGTTTGTTGTTCTAGGAAATAATACGCGCTCTGTTCGCACAATTACATCACATTACATGTATCTTTGTTACGGCTACTACTATATAGTTTCACCTCCTGTGATGTGTACGTTGCAGGTTACACGTCGTTAATTGGCGAAACTGTATCGCGGTTGATTTACCGAAATTTCGTGTAAATTCGTGTAAAATGCTAACTCGTACTCATGTTTTGCGAAATACATATGTAAATTTTTTTGTGTGTGATTTTGTATAAAATGTGAACACAAAAAACGCACTGAAAGAGGAAGAGAGAGAGAGAAAAAAAGAACTGTCACCGGCGTCTGCGTTTTTTTTCACAATAGAAAGTTAACGCGACCTGCAAGAGAATGTCGTTCTTTAGGTCGCGCGCATAGTCATCCGACATTATTACTCCCATTTCCCGCTCGTTATCGTGATGAAAGTGAATTATTTAGCAGCCGCTAATTAATTAGTACCATCGGGAGCACGGCTGTCTCATCGCAATATAATTTTCCCAGCCCGGCATGACCTCTCGCTGGCTGCGTGGGATAATTACACCGTGGATCCGCACTTCCGTCACGTCTGCAAAATAGTCTCGCTATTGCGATCGTGATTTTTTTTTTTTTTTGCTTTTTTGTTTTTTATTTTATATAAATCACACACAGTTTTTATCGCACCCGACAATTGGGTTTGCGCTCGGCAAACTGGAAATAAGAGTCGAGTATTTTTCGTTGCGCAATGTTGTTTCGCGAAGGAAGCAACGTTCCGCGTCGACATCGATGGTTTTTGCGTCGCACTTCGTCAACTGAGAAAGTTTGCTTAATCTCGCGCTATTGAAGAAAAAAAAACAAAAAAAAAAACAAAATCTTGAAAAAATCGTATTGACTGTCCGGTTGCAAGTTGATGACCTTCCGGTGAGCGATAAACACGAACGGCATCCTCGTCGCGGAGACGCGAGGCGAGATAATCGCGCTTAATGTGTGCATCATTATATAATTCCGAGTAAATTCCGCTTTTCGCACCGATCAAAACGGGGGATGCGCGATTGCAATGTAGATGCGATATACAGATAAGCGATCTGTACGTCCGACGTAAAAAGCGACGAAGGAGCAAGGCGACAAACCGATGTGTATCACCGACGGTGATACATACACGCGCGAATTTATCGCACGTTACGTTTATTATATTTATCTGATATTCGTGCGAATATTAGAATCTACATCTAAGTGCGAAACACGCACGTAATGAATCGCGTGTCATTACGTTCGTTTTTTTTTATTTTGTAATGAAAGGTTGATGTAAAAAACTTCGAGCGAGATGACACGGAACGTTCAATTTGAAATGGCATCGTTCTCCCCGCTACAATCGATGTCTCGCGCGAATTAGTCTCGCGCTAAGTGTCTACCTGGGTGTCGCAAGCCCGTTATCCTTCGGCTAACGTATGCACTTTTCGCTCTGCGAGCTAGCGTTTCAGTTTTCAAGATCGCGAGCGCAAAACTCAAAAGGTTTTTGTACGTAAGTTATTTTTCAACCGTGTAAAGTTGTAATACGTAAAATTTTTTTTTTTTTTAATTGTACGAAATGAGAACGGAATATCTTTGTGAATTGGGACGGGATGTAAAAAAAAATCACGGGGAGCACGTCAAAATACAAAGTGACTGATTAATGTGCCGGGAAGTTTTTACGTGACTCCTACGAGATTTTACCATTAGGTTGAGAATTTCCTCGACGACGAAAGAACACACGCGCATTCTCTCTCTTTCTCTCTCTCTCTCTCTCTCTCTCTCTCTCTCGCGTATTATTATTATTATTATTAAAACGTGGTAAAAAGTTAGCTTCTTTGTGTGTTGCAGCGCTGAGAAAAACCGCGGCTCCTCAGTCATGTAATTTCACAAAGCGGTCCAGCCAATTAGCAGAATTCGGTTTGCGAACATTTGACTCGAGTTCACGAAATTGCTGACGCGCGGAGGATTGGGTGATGAACTCGTGGTACAAGCGGAAGACTACTGCCGCAGTTGAAAGATGTTTCGCTCCAAGATTCGCATTCACACGTGTCAAGTGATACTGCTGACGTCGCTGGTATGGTTCCTGGTCGACGTTATGGTGCTCATGCTCTACTCGGATTGCATCGGAGGATCCGGATGGGGCTGTTCGGATAACAACAAGCAGCAGCAGCAGCCGCTCCAGTCCGAGGAACCGTCGTCGCAGCTCCATCCGAAGATCCAGGCCAGGGAGGCGCAGCCGCTCAGGCATGAGCACAACAAGAGGCAGTATCCGCAATCGACGTTACATCTGTGGCGACCGGCGAAGGTCGTCAAGGAGAACAAGGGCAGTCCCGGCGAGATGGGGGCGGCGGTGCATATCGCTCCGGAAAACGAGGCCAAGCAGCAGGAACTGTTCAAACTGAATCAGTTCAATCTGATGGCCAGCGACATGATCTCCCTGAACCGATCCTTGAAGGACATCAGACTCGAGGGTTGTAAGACCAAAAAGTATCCCAAGTATCTTCCAGACACGAGTATCGTTATAGTTTTCCATAATGAAGCATGGACCACGCTGCTGAGGACAGTCTGGTCCGTGATAAACAGGTCACCCAAGTCGCTGTTGAAGGAAATCATTCTGGTGGACGACGCAAGCGAGCGCGGTGCGTTTTTCCGAGCGTTATAAATAAAAAAATAAAAAAAAATCAAAGTCAGTAAACTACAAAATACCAATACGCAATACAATACAATAATTGAAATATAATAATTTTGGATATTTGTAAAAATTTTGGATATTTGTAATTGGAAGGTAAAAAGAAATAGGCGATATTTGATTTTTCAGATCACCTGAAGCAAGACCTGGAGGATTACATAGCCAAGCTACCCGTTCCCACGTACGTGTATCGCACAGAAAAGAGGTCGGGTCTGATAAGAGCAAGGCTGTTGGGAGCGAAGCACGTAAAAGGACAAGTAATCACATTCTTAGACGCGCACTGCGAGTGTACCGAAGGTTGGCTGGAACCGTTACTTTCGCGAATCGCGAACGACAGACACACTGTCGTCTGTCCGATCATCGATGTGATCAGCGACGACACCTTCGAGTACATCCCGGCAAGCGACATGACGTGGGGCGGTTTCAACTGGAAGCTGAACTTTAGATGGTATTTTTTCCACAACATTATCATAACTATTCTAAGCGTCGCGTATATAAATTTTGATAGTATTATATTCCTATTTTACTCTCTCTTGCCTTTCGAAAGGTGCAAAAGAAATTTGAGTTGCAAATATGGAAATCTCCATATTTTGCATGCAATGAATAGATTAATATAGCCGCATAAAATCTCTCTTTATCGATCCGCAGTGATGTATATTAATTCATAGCTTTGTTGGATTGTGATGTTCGTAAATTCGCCATAACGGTCGGTATAATAATTCAGATTTTTCGACTGCTCTATTCATATAAATTCGCAAATTCGGATTCTACTTCATCGCATTTACATATAATGATAAATGTAATGAATAGCGGCTTTGTGTCCTTTCTCTTTCATACATTCACAACGTCATACGTCAGCGCGCGTTGTCCCCGCGAGCTTGTAAATTTATTTAGTTTCCATATTCACCGTGAACACGTTTATAACTGCGTGTAATTTATCTTTAATGTAATTTTTAATTTTTTGACTGAAACAAAAAGCGCGTTAAAAATATATCTGAAACTACCCTGTACAGTTTTTTTTTTTTTTTTTTGTCCTTTGTTCTGTCAAAACTTTTATAACAGATTTTAAATACCGTGCAAACTTTGCTTAATAAAGGTACAGAGTCGCGCAGAGAGAAATGGACAGAAGGAACAGCGACAGAACGTCACCATTGCGAACACCAACCATGGCAGGTGGATTGTTCTCCATTGATAAAGACTATTTCTACGAGTTGGGCGCGTATGACGAGGGCATGGATATCTGGGGCGGTGAAAATCTCGAAATGAGTTTCCGGGTAAGCGTTTTAGAGATGCGACAAAATACTGCTAATCTGATTATTTGCGAAAACATTTGTATTTGCGTAGCTTCTATGGGAGTTTGTTTGTTGGTGCAAAATTGTGCGCAGTTATAAATAGAAATAATAAATTTATTATTTATTTACAAGCACAATGAAGAGAAACGAAATGAAAATGTTTCTCTAATTTTGCTAATGTTGATTACATTTCACACACGTGGAAATTAATTTATTCCCGTAATGTCGATGCTTTTATTACGACAAATGAATTAATCAATAAATTATTGCCGGTTGTTATTGCGGCACTAATTAACTTTTATAGATAGAACCGCGCGTGTGTAGTACACAATTTTTTTTCTCGGACATTTAACATAAAAAAAAAAAAAAAAAAAAAAAAAAAAAAGTCATGAGTGCCTTGTAGGTGTGGCAATGTGGCGGAACGTTAGAAATCAGTCCGTGCTCACACGTGGGACACGTATTCCGGGACAAGAGTCCGTATACATTCCCGGGCGGTGTCAGCAAGATAGTCCTGCACAATGCGGCCAGGGTGGCCGAAGTCTGGATGGATGAGTGGAGAGATTTTTACTATGCCATGAATCCAGGTTAGACCAACAAGTGTACCGTTTACATAATTAATGTTGTTGTTATCTAAATTTGCGCCTAAATGATGCCATTTTTATGCACATCGACTTTACATACCTTATATACGCAGTGTACAAAAAACTTTTCAGTGTGTGTTATGCATCACAAATTTATAGCTTTAGGAATTACATTCTCTCTGTATCTTACATGTATGTTTATTCCTACGTAAGGATGTTGGAAACTTTACACTTGAGAAGAAGATTCGTTTTATCAATTAATGGAAAGTATTGTTGCAAAAGTTTTTGTTTTTTTTTAACTAGTGTTTCTAACGTTCATTACTGAAGACAGCAGTACACAAGTAGCTGAACTATATCACATTTGAGACGGGTATCTGATAAAAATCGTTCGGATTATCTCGTTAAAAAACTGTTGTAATTGATATAGCGTGTGTCAGTTGCAGTTGCAATTGTTTATGAATGCATTATCATCTTGTCGAAGAAAAAATCCATTTCTTGACTAATAATAGTCTTGCGTTAACATTATATGTATTTTTATAAAGCGAGTTTTTTGATATACTAGAACTATACAGAACATATCGTAAATTAGCTAATCATCTTCTTTATGTGTTTTGCACATTATATATGATCTCTGTATGTGTATTTACTAATTTTTCATACGTAACATCAGTAGTTGTATACATTACATTGCTAATTTACTTGAAAACTAAAATTGGAGACCTCCATAATTATGAAGATTGTCCCTAGTAGATCTTGATCGCTGCTGACAAAATACTCTATTATTGTTTGTGTCTTTTTTTCTTTTTTAATTGGTTAACAAGTACGAAATTGTCTAAAAAACCGCAGGCATTTAAACACGGACATTTATATACAGACATTTCAGAGATATGTTTTGTTTCTGTCTCGTGTCTCTTGTTACAAATGCTGGTGTAGTCTTAACCACTCATCCATCCAGCCGACTAACAAATTGAAAAATTGCGCTTGTGCTTTTAATGAGATTTCCTTCATCAAATCGCTATTATAGGTGCCGCCCAGAAGAATTCTAAATCCACCACAAGGCGCAGAATACGAACATATATACATTTGCCATGTTGTGTGTTCTTTTTCCCCGTCGTTTGTTTCTTATCGTGTTATACTCTGGCTATCATTGTAATTGCTAACACACTAACAGAATTGAGTTGGTTAGATATGGATGTGTGGTGGGACGTTGGAAATTGCGACATGCTCGCACGTCGGGCACGTATTCCGTAAGTCGACTCCGTATACCTTCCCCGGTGGTACGAGCAAGATAGTCAACCACAACAATGCGAGGCTCGCAGAAGTTTGGTTGGACCAATGGAAGTACTTCTATTACAACATTAATCCAGGTAGCACTAACATTGGCGTAAACTTGCAAAAAAAAAAAAAACAAACAAAAAGAAATAAAAATCTATCGCTCTGAGCTCTTCTGTGTACGCCTTTTTCATGCAGTTTTACTTTACGCACTCATTGCCGCATGCTTCTGCGATTTAGATGGTTTTGCATGTCTCTTTTTTATCGATTATTTTCATTCACAGCATTTTACAGCTTCAAGTGCTAATTGTCTCTATCAGATACCCGTTGACATTTATTTAAAGCGTCGTTTTGCTATTGTGTCCAACTCTGTGACATAGGTGTGTTAATAGATGCTATTTAATAGAACTTATAATGTAATTACTTAATACAACTTGTGTTGGAGTACAATATGTGTAATTACATAAATAAAATATTTAAAGATAAGTTTGAGGAACACGTCAGAAGATTCCTTACGGATATTAAAGAATTGTTATAAGAGCATATTTTATATTTTTGATCACAAAGCATAAAGCAAATATCACAAGCAAATATCTAGATTATTTTTTCTAATCGAGTTTTCAATCTTAAAAACATTTTACCGTATAAAGCACATCTCTGCATGCTATATTTACGGACAATTACACATAAAATGGTTGTTACACTTTATAAATTTCTTTACACTTTTTTCAGATTTTCAGAAAAAAGCGCTGCATAACTGCACAATTATTTATTTATTTATTTTTTCATGGCATTAATGTATCATACAAATATCATGGCAAACTTTTTTATCTTATAGCACACAATTCTGGCAATCTTCTTTTCAACCAGTTTACATGCAAGCACATTCATGCAATAAACAAATTATGTAAAATCCCACTCGTAGATTATGACGGTAAAAAGACAAAAGATCAAAATGTTTTTGTAGGAGCGCGAAGCGTCGATGTCGGTGACGTATCCGAGCGAATAAAGCTACGGGAACGACTGAAGTGCAAGAGCTTCAGGTGGTACTTGGAAAACATATACCCGGAATCGCCGATGCCATTAGATTATTACTATCTCGGCGATGTGAAGAATGTTGAAACGCAAACTTGTTTGGATACTATGGGCAGGAGAACCGGAGAGAACGTTGGAATTAGTTATTGTCATGGATTAGGTGGTAATCAGGTTTGTGTTTGTTCTTTTGGATATTTCAAAATATCTCACACACACACATTTGAATGAAGATTTCTATCTAGAAAGTGTAAGCACATTATTTCTGACAAAAGCTATGTGTCACACTCAGGTGTTCGCTTACACTAAGCGGCAACAGATAATGTCCGACGATATGTGCCTTGATGCAGCTAGTCCGCAAGGTCCCGTGAAGATCGTACGATGTCATGGAATGGGTGGTAATCAAGCGTGGGTTTATAATGATGAGGTAAGAGACAAGGGAACACGAAACTGTATAAATAAGACAACTATATAAGAAAGATATCGGAACGCGTGTGACGCATCGTCTTTCCTTTCAGACCAAAATGATCAGACACACCAACACAGGCCACTGTTTGTCGAAACCTCATATGGGTGACGCCTCGCAGCCCGTCTTGGCGCAGTGCGACGTCAATAACATCGGCCAAAAATGGATCATGCGTAGCAAATTCAAGTGGCAAGCCAGCTAATACAAATCCATTCTAAAATCCGTGCGCGTACTTGTTAATCTATTTAAAAAATGGTAATCGCGCGATGGATCGCGACGAACTGTCCAAGTGTACGTAAACGAGAAGAGAATGGAGTTTTGAACAAGTGATGAAAAAAAAAAAAAGAAAGAAAGAAAGAACATCAAACGGTTCATTCGATTACCCACGGTTCAAATGTGCGTCAAACGGAATTGATGGTGTGCGAAAAAAAAAAATTAATAACTTTTGACTCGCGTGAGAAAAAAAAATGAGATCGCGTAGTTGATTTAAATCCTGTAGAATTTATTCGCGTGATCACGCAGTGTCGAGAGAAATGACTGCCATTTTTCGTGGTGCGTGACCTTTATGCCTTGCACAAGAGTGACGGGGATAAAGCGATTGTCTAGCCGCGTATGGACACAAGTGACGCTAAATGACGAGAGAGAGAGAGAAAGAGAGATAGAGATAGAAAAAGAGAGAAACAAAGTGAACTCTTTTCTTCTTTCCTGGCTAACGAGCGCAGTAAGGAAGAAGGCATATCAGACCACTGTTAAATAAATAATTAAATAAAATAGTTGTTAATGCGAAAGAGAGCGAGAGAAAGAGAGAGAGATATGTTTGATAATTTCAGAGTGCAATGACTGTCCATTAGATCGCGATAATACACATACACAAAAAAATGTGAATACGCTAGGAATTTAATTGACGAATGCTGGGAGTGCGTTAGTGAAATTGATGTGACGCTACCGAGAATGATATGAAGATGTTTGTATTGTACAATCGATTTTAGAAGAAATTATGGCACGAGAAGAACACGGGATCTTTTTTATATTAAATAACGTTTCCAATAGTTCCTCGTTGCATCTCGTTTGTCTAATTTCTCACCGTTGCGCGCCGTTTTCACGCGAAAAAAGGATGTACTTATCTGAATTCGCAGATCTGCATTCGTCAGGTTTTTAGTTTATAGACGCATGAATTAATTAACCATCGTGTTTTTTATTACAGTAAATAACGCAAATGTTAAATGTGTACAGTGTCTTCCATATTTTTCACGACAAAACTGAATATTTTTCGCGTACGCGAACAGCCACATCTCGTCACATATTTGTTAACTATTTCCCCCTGAATGTTGTTTACAACCCGCGTGTGTGTAACTATATATATATATATAAAAAAAAAAAATTATTCCGTAAGTCGCCTCAGAGCGAAACAAGTTTGCGAGCGCGAGACCGTTTTAAGCTAGCGTCGGATTATGTGCGTATTCGCAATCGATTCAAAGCAATTCGATTTATTGGGTGCTAATGTGGATACCTTCGATACACATTTGTGCGACTCTTTGGTTCCTCATTTATTTATATATACATTTACTCAATATATATTTAATTCTACACATGTACTTCCTTTTCGTCCATTTGCATTTCGTCGATTAACACAAATCAAATCATTAATTAATGCACATTTAACGAATACGTGCATAGTGAAGCACTAGTTTTGAAGATTAAATAATTTAATTTAGATGTTCAACGATTATAAAACGTTACGTATATTTTTTTTAACTAGAGAAGAAATTAGTCTCGAACTAATTTATTTAACAGAAAAAAAATATTATTCGTTTTATATCATTTATCATCTTTTTCCTTTGACATCGTAAATTGCAATTGTGTTACTCTTAAATACCACACACACTTGTAGACGGATTTGCTTGATGTCAAGGACTCTCAAATTTCGTTTTATTGCAAAAAAAATAAATAAATAACTTCCATATTTATTCACGCTTTTAACACTTTCTGATGACTATGACATCTTTTCTTGAAACTATATTGAGAATGACGAAAGAAATATACTCATTATTCGTATATAATCTAAAAGAATGTTATGGTGATGGTGCAACGTTAATAGCTTGATACATTTGTCTTCTAAGACTGTGGTATTTATTTTTGTATAGAATATAAATTGATCTATATATACGTTGAAATAAGCGACGTCTCGGTTCACTTTATAGATAAGAGATTAAAAAAACAAAAAAAAATGATCGTAAAACGCGTTATAGTCAATAGTATCTTTCTGCGAATACATCATTCCTTAAAATGTGGTTCCAAAAACAAAACAAAAAGGAAAAACTGATTTTTGTGGGAGAAGCTACTGCGCTAACAAAATAAATTTTTAATAAACAATTTTATTCCATTTTGATCAGTTGCTCAATGAACAAAATGTCTCTAGCCTCAAAATTCAACCAATTATACGATTACACGAACCAACAATGACAAAAAAAAGGGTATATAGTTTGGATTATATTGGAATAATCTGAACTGTGTAAGCATGAGATCTTTTAAAAGACAATAAATTATTTATACCTCTGTTAGTATTTATGTAAATACACGTATCTACATAAATACTAATATATTGAGTTGAAACAGTTTTTAAGTAGATAAAATTTGTAAAAATAAATATATATGTATTTAAGCATTTCAATTAAACTTGTTTCTTTTTCTTTTTTCAGAATGTGATTAAGATTGAAAAGATGCTCTTATAAAAAATAATTTATTTACAATTGTTAAATAAAATTGTCTGTCACATAAGTATATCCCCCCATAGAAAATAATCATAATTAATATAATATCTTGTTAGAATAAATAATTAGTTTCGTTACACATATAAAAGTGTTGTATTGTTATTCCAACATGACTCTCCTGTTCAATAAATAGCTGTTTAATTATTCTTTTGCCAAACAAGATAACTATATTCAATACCTTGCATTTCTCTCTCCAATACCAATTTAATATTTTATATTTATAGCTATAATTACCTTGATATCTTAATATAATTTACTTACAGAGAATCGCGTTTTCATTTATAAAACTATAATTTTATATATTCTTGCCATTGTATAATTCTCATCAGTTAAAACAAATATTATTATAAATGAAAACACGATTCTCTGTAAGTAAATTATATTGAGATATCAAGTTAATTATGGCTAAGACTTCATCATTGTGGTCACACAAATGAAACAGAAATAAAAGGTTTTATTGATTTAAAATCATCAAATTGTGAAAAGATATTTTTATTACATACATTTACTGCTCTTTAACTTCACGTAATCGACGCACTGCTGATCTTACTGAAGCAGCAGCCGTTGTCGAATATACCCATGCACCACCAGCAACCGTTCTCTTACAGCGTTTGCATGACCAGATTCCAACAACGGTACGTTTCATAGCCTCCTGTTACACATAAAAGTAAAACTTTTGAAGTATTTTCTATTGTAATCTAATTTATCACATTGAAACGATGATTTCAAAGCAAAGCATAGAAAATAGAAAGTTTCTGAACTAAAAATCATCTGCTTCCAAAAAAACCTATTTACCTTGCCGCAAAACGAGCACGTGTACTTGCTGTGCTGTGTAACCTCCATCTTTTTAATCATCTTTCTGAGCGAGGCACCATAGCGAGTACCGTATTTGCCGGTAATTCCAACCTTTTTTGTGCGCTTGGCCTGTCAAAATTTAATTAATTGCATCACATGTTCCCGCAATTCTGACGTTTCAATCAATTCGAGACGACAAACGCGAATTTTCAATCTCGCGATAAGGTTAGGTTAGATTTCTCAAACGTAAGCCGACACTTTACAACGAAATATGCATGCTAACAATTGTTTCATTACAATTGTTTTCATTTGCTATTCGACATCATGTATATTTCAACTAGATTCGGCGTATAAATCTCAAAAAAACATCTTACCATCTTGAATAAGTGATATACACTTCCGTAACGAAACGCAAGAAACCGCAGAAAGAACGACGAACGATGGCAAGTCAGGCAAATGGCGACGGATCCGCCATTACACAAAAGGTTTGTTCTTGCTTACACGAAAAGTGTACACTTTACACTTTTTTAGGTGTAGGGATCTTACTTTTAGAACCAACCAATCACAACGTCGAGTGTTGACAAGACGACAATTGTTCAAGGTCTATCCACATAAAAACCCTAGTCGCAAGTAACTCACAGAATTGACCAATCATGTTGGTCGATTGGCCGATTTGACAAACATGATTGGTTAGATTTGCGCCTGCGCTGTGTAGACATAAATGGCGCTTTTTCCTAGATCGTCAGTGCTTAGTTGGTAGCATTGGTCGTTCTGCCGCCATTTTTCGCTCACGTGACTCACGTTCCTTCATTTCGCTGAAATACTCGAATCTGTATAGAAGTTACACGTGCGAATCATGGGTTTTCAGAATATTTGGTACTCGCATCCGCGAAAATACGGTCAGGGATCCAGATCCTGGTGAGTTTAACATACTTGTTCAAGTTATCAACAATAAATTTATGCAATACGCAAGACAAGTTATAATACATGTGTATATCCTAACCTCTCACAAATGTTATTGTTGAAAAGTTTTGGTCGAGGCTCTACGTGCGTGGATTTATAAACAAAATATTTAAATTACATATAAATAAGTACAGTTGTTTATTAAATGCATATATATATATATATCATATATATTAAGTCAAATGTGAAACTTGATCTTATTGCAGCCGTGCTTGCGCAAATAGACATGGTCTTATTAGAAAATATGGCCTGAACATTTGTCGACAGTGCTTCAGAGAATATGCTGCTGATATTGGGTTTAAGAAGGTAAATAATAACATCTCTTTAATATGTTTCTTTAATATATTTTTGTATAAATTTTATAAAACCAAAACATAAATGATATAATTAACTACTTTTTTTGTTTTGCAGCTGGATTAAATGTAACATATAACAAATAGTATAAAATTGTTTTACCATCCAATCGCATCTACAATTTCCACACCAGCACTAATGTTACAGAACAAAATTCCAAGAAAATTTCTCAAGATATTATTTAAAAATAAACATTTTTTATTGCAACAAGCAATCGACAAAGAAAATGTATGTTTACATGTATTGTCAATTAAAACCATGTAAAACCTATTCATGACTTTTTTTTAGATCCCTGTTGAAAAAATTACCACGTAGAAAAATTTTTATATTTCTTATTTTCTTCTCGTTAAAAACCCAACACGGTACTTTGTGTACATGTGTTGCACGTAATATAATATACTCAATATTTCCTCAAATTTCTGGTATGAAAATTAAAATTAAGGAAAAAAAATTTACAAGAGCGCCCCTTTGAACACTGCGCGTAGCGATACGATCCTGGCGCGCCGTGGTGAAAAAAACTTTCTCGATCTTCCGTCACCGCTCCTACTTTAGTAGGTGTTTAGTTATAAAGTCTCATCAAGAGTTTAGTAGCTCACCCGTTAGATCGGCGTGTTATGCGTCAGCGTGTGAGCGGATAATAGCGCAAGCACCGCTACCGCGAGCGACCGGTTGGTGGTCGGTTACCGTTGCCAGTGGTTCCCGTCGTGTGTGTGTCTCTCGTTCGTACGTCGTCTGGTACACGTCCGGTCGCTTAATCGGAGCAGAACGTGGTGCAAGCGCGGGGGAGCAGCGAGTGAGAGAAATAACGAGCAGCCGGTGACGAGTAACCAACAATGGTCGTGAAAATCTATATATCGGGTATCAGCGGCAACAAGGAAGTGAGTGAGCAACAACTTTTCGAGCTGTATAATCCTTCCGAATTCAGATTATATTCGCGATATTCAGGATGCGTGACGACGTGTGTGTGCGTGTATGTGTGTGTGTGTATATGTGTATGTCAGACACACTGAGTGTCCGTCATCCTCGTCATCGTGATCGCTGTATCAGGTTACAATACGAAAACTTCCGCGATTTTCAAGCGCCCGATAATTAGGGACTGTCATATGGAATCGTTGTACTATATATGTACGACGCGGTCGTGTATTTTTGATCTCGTTCGGTTGCCTCAACGATGCGTAGCGTTATGACAGTTTTATGTATTTATTATAATACGTATTGCGAACCTTTTTGAATGCATTTGAAGCGTCAATTGTCAAATTTTGTATTTTCGTAATATTTGTTGTACTATGATAAGATAAATGTAATCCTCTTTAGAACTCTTTACAGTGTAAATAAAAATATTGCGGAGAGTTTTGACTGGCCGATTACTTGCAAATGTATTGCAGGTGAAGAAAAGACAGCAGCGTGTGTTGATGATTCTAGATAGCAAGAATGTGGAGTACGAGACCATTGATATAACAGAACCGGGCAAGGAATTAGATAAAGAATTCATGCAAGCTAATAGCAATGCGAGGAACAACAAATATCCATTACCGCCGCAAATATTCAATGAGGATGATTATTGTGGAGTAATTATCTGCTTGTAATAGATGACAAAAAATAAGATGTACAAGATCAGAAAATATATTACAAATTTTTATATGTGTAAATAAATATAAGGAGTGAATTTTTTCAGGATTACGAAGACTTCGATATAGCAAATGAAATAGACGAATTGGAAAAATTCTTGAAGGTAACACCCGCAGTCAGTACGGCAGAAATCACTTTGGAATCAAAATCTCAGAGCGATGAGATACAAGAAAACGGAAATACTTCAAGTCGAGAGGTGAATTCTTAGTCTTTGTAATTCTTTGTCAGCTTACTTAGGTGATATATATATATATATATATATATATATACATATATATATATACACTTACAAATGTTTTGTAAGAAAGAATTCAGAAGTACCAAAATAGAAATAGCAATTATTGTAGTCATGTTTATTGTGCGACGTATATCTGATGTGTGACAAACTACTTTTGTTGTAACACTATTTATAAATTGTCTGTACACATCTGAATTCTGTCTGTTTCAGCCTTCCGCGGACAAAGAAGCAGTACTTTCCGATAGGTAACTGACATATAAATATATATTTCCAGATTGTAATCACAAACAATACGGAGATAACAGACATCGCGAATTGAATGTGTAAATCGCAATTGAATTAAATCTGTTGCATTATCGATTTTTATGATTATCTGCTTCAGTTTACAAGAAAGAACAGCTCTAGAAAGCGAGAATAAAGCGTTAGACGAGTCTAAACCGACTGAAGTAGATAGCGCGGCGAAAGCCAGCGAGGAAGGTGCCGAGGATAGCGGCGATAAAAACGAAGAGAAATCCGACGATCAAGAGAAGGAGGAATAAATGCAAAAGTAACACCCATGTGAAGTTATGGGATATTCCACGCAGTGACATCTTTCCTTTTCCATCTCCGAACGTTATTTTGCAAAGCTACGTTTATTACAATACTAAGGCTGAACGAAGGTACTGCCAAGATTAATATTCTGTATTTGCGGAAAGTCTGTTGTGTATGAACAAGTATATAAGTGGCGCAATAGAACATACTTTTGTAAAAAAAAAAAAAAAAAAGAACTATACTTTGTATTTTAGATCGAAAAAACGCGTCTTCGCCAATGTTTCGCAATAGGTCTGATTGTAGAGGTGATATGAGACAAATATCTCTCCATATCACTTTCTCTCTGCACATGTCTTCACGTTTGTTATTTTGCCTTGTTTCGCATTGCACCCCGCACCCAAAAAATATAGTACTTCTGAGACAATGAGATTCAATAATATATATATAATGTTTTCTTTTGTATTATTTTGGTTATTGTTTCCGCGTGCAAAAAAAACATAAGAATAAATGTAGAATACAGCAACATACATCACTTGAGATACATACAAAAAACGAATATGTTTGTATAATATGTTATATATAATTCTTTTTATGTTTAAATATACTTGTGATTGTTACAAACACACGAGAGAAAATTTAAATCTTTGAACACACATCAAGCACAGCACACAATATTATAAAAATTGCTGTTTGTGTATGTTGAATTTCTTTCGTAAACATTTCAATTGCGTTAAGATAATCAGAAAGTCTTTCCAAATATGCCAAAAGAAATGATTAATTTCTTGAAATATATATATATGTAATATATAATATACATTAGGAGAGTATTAGAGAATAAAAAGCAAGAAAAGCTTTCTAGATTTTTATAGTTCAATTATGTAAACGTTTTTTTAATCAAAAAATATATTTTGTATTTTTTATTTCTTAGTTGACAAGATTATACTGGGGTATGACATATGACTCACACGTTGAAATGACTTAATTTCCTCAATATGTGTGATGACTCACGCTTACTCGGCACAGTGTGTTTGACAATCGGGGTTTTTTTTTATCTTAATTGATTTCTAATTTACACTAGTGTTGTCAGGTATAAAAATACAAGACTTACGAGCAGTATATACGAGTTATATTGTAATATAATAGTATGTATACATATGTAAGAGATTTACAGATACATAAAAAGAGAATTTTTCTTTTACAATTGTGATGATTTCCAAAAAATTATCTGCTCTTTAATTATATATATGTACAATAATAAGAACATTCTCGATAATAGCAGCAATTGTAACAATTAAAAGGCCTATGTTATTATCGGTCGAAACGCTCCTTCCTCGATTGTGCTCAATAAGATTAAAATATTTTACAAATCTTATGTCGCTTGTTCACATAATATCATTATCAAAAACAAAATTAAGCTTTACGCAATATTGCTTTGTTACAAATAAAAAAAATATATAAAAAAAATAAAAAAGAGATTTATGTTTGCTATATCATAATTGTATTCTTTAACACTTGCGCGGCTTGAATAAAATCAATTTATAATTAATATTTTATATGACATATATATAAATATATAATTTATACATGACTTGATTGCGTCAAAAATGAGAACAATATCAAAGCTTTATCTGCATTAACATGTGTCTTTCTCACACAAAGATGGAGAGAGAATTAACACAACAAAGATTGAATATACATATACATATGTATTGTTAAAATTTAATATATGTTTACAAATATAACATTATATCATTACAAAAAATATATCATTACATATATATGGATCACGGTGATCATTGTTACACAAGCATACAAGAAAATTTACTAAAAACAAAATATATATTATTTAAACTTAAGGTTCAATTTGTTTGTGTATCCTAAACCTTTTTATATCTCTAATTTATCACAAAAAATATCTGTTTAACATTATATATAATTATTATGTATACATTATATACATAATAATTATTGGAGTTGACTACATATTTCTAGTTTTCATTCATTCAGTAAACTTGAATACAAATACATTAATTGTCATCTGCAAATCTGCTGACTTTTCTTCTAAAAGCAATGTAAAAAAGTTTTAAATATATACACAAAATATATGTTTCTTTTCTCGATACACAGTTAAAAATACTATTTTTTATACACATTATCTCCAATCAATAATATATTCTCTAATAAATTCTTAGAGGGTGTTATATACTTTTAACATATAACGCTATCTAATTCCTTAACTATCTTTCTCTTGTATATTTGGTGTTTCCATTATGACACGAGTACAGCCTGAAAACAATAATTATCAATATGTTTTTTTGTAATATTTAAAACATGTAAAAGTATATGTGTGAACATAAATTTTGTATTAAAACTCTTGGCAAGAAATGTATAAACAACCTGCAATGTTCTTACACTACTAAAGTATTATTGTGTATATCTTGTTTCACTAATAATGGTACATCTTACTATCTAAACTTTGGTTTATGAATAAAAAATGGTTCACAAATCTATTTTTAATGAAACTGAGCTTATAAACAATAAAAAAAGAAAATAAATTTTCTAATTACGATTGAAAAGATGAGAAAAATGCATTGTTATTATTATATATACAAAATATAAATTATTGCACAAAATTATGTTAACTTATATCATATTTGATCATCATGATAATAAAAAATATAAGTATATAGATAATGTTTGAACTCTCTGTCTCTCTGAATATACGTACACAAAGCACAAAAAATAAAAAAAAATAAAAAAAATAAAATGTAGTCCATTTTCAAAAAATTGCGTTTATTTATATTTTTTACCATTCGGGATGTATCCTAAGTAATAATTATTACTATGCACATACTTGTATTTATATACGCATTAATACAATATGTTCATTAATATTAAACAAATTATGTGTTTAAATAAATTTTTCGCTATATACATTAAAAAAGTTTTAAACAATAGTAGTGTATAAATAAATGTAAACTAGTATATTGTTTAATCAGTGGTATGTATACATATAGTGTATATTTGTCTTCAATAACGAAACTTTATCATATAAATTATTGGTCTTGCTGTAATTAAGGCATTGAATGCAGCTTTTTCATAGGCACATTATAAGGCAAATAGGTTAATAAGAATATTTTAGGCAATTTAATAAACTTGTTGAAAAAAGAAATTGATTTTATGTACTTTAACTTAAAATATATACTATAAATAATGTACTATACTAATATTGAAAAGCTTTACAACTTTTAGTAACTTAAACACGAGAGAAAATGTGTAATAATTATTATGTATTTAAAAAAAGACATATGTATATATATATGTTGATTTTAATTAAAACTTGCTACATGTAAAAGCTACATAGCTTATTCAATAGGCATATAATTAAATGCATTTCTTCTAACATATTTAAACTCATGAAAAAAAATAATTATTTATAAAATTTTAATATTTTTTCTCTCCTTTTCATAATATAATTTTTCAATTATATATATTATTATTAAGCTATTTCTCCTTAATCTGCCATAAACTGCTTTATATGTATACATAAAAATATGTAGTTTGCAATGTATATACAGTCCCTATTACATATTTTAACCGGTTTTCTTTGCTCTTAACTGACATTAATAAAACAGTTAAAAACTATTCTCTTCATCGCAAGTCAAATTATTTGTGTAATTATTAAGTACATAAATAAATTATACGGTGCGTTATATACTATTCTCTTTGTAGTAAACATGTTTCCAAACCACGCAGAAAACTGCTGTATATATAATAATATTTGTACCTATTCTGACTGAAATGTGCCAAGAGAACGATACATATAGAAGTACATAAATATAGAGTATACACAAATATATATTTCATGAAAAAATTACGTATAAAATTACGTATATAAAGAAGAATTGTTGAGAATGAAAGAAAATTATTGAATCTTGAAAACCTCGTCGTTATAAGAATCTTTAATCACAATCCATGTGTTTCGTTTTTTTTTTTTTTTTTTTTTTTTTTTTTTTTTTTTTTTAAAAGGTACGCATAAACACAACCATTGAAGTGTTGTATTATATTCGAGACTATTACGTTCTAACAGACCATGTATTTCGTATTATGCTTATAGAAATATTATATTTATGTATAAATTAGATGGATTTAGTTTCTTATAATTTCTAAGATATATATAGCAAAAATAACACGTATATAACTTAATATTTTGCGATGCTGTTATATGTAACACACAGTCTGAGGTATTTATTTCTTTAACAATACTTAAATCAAGTTGTAAAATAGCTTCCACAGAGTTACTTCCAACACACAACTTAACTATACGCACCTGTACACAGTGCTCGATCTACTGTACGCACACAGATAAAACTTCGACAGAATTATGCTTTGTTACTTAATGTATGAGGAGAAATGTGTTACAGATAATTCACACGTGCGAGATACGGTATATAATAAAATCTAACTCAGATCTGAATGAAAAAGAGAAATAAATATTTAAAAAACCGAAAAAAATAGTGCTCTACAAAAACCATTTATAAATGTTTAAATAATGGGGCTTTAATTGACACAATTGATAACGCTGTAATATAAATGTTTACAGCAGTCTCTTTTTACATATATATATATATGTCCAGAAAAACTGACATTATACAAAGCATTACCGTGTATACAGAACTTGGAAAATTAATTAATGTCAGTTAAGATTTTCAATATGTAATATATTCAGTAACAAATAATATCTTTCACGGAACAAAATAAAAAAAATTTGCAAATGTGAATGATTTTAATGTTGATTGTATTCATTAAATATCTGATTTGACAAGTTTTTTCTGGGACGGTAATTCTATTTCTTGTAGATGATTTCTTTAAGATGTAATTACTGATTACGTATATGTGTGTACATACATATGCAATACCAGAACTGTGGTGTTATCGCATATAACACCTATTAGCTTAATTTTTAATGCAAGATATTTTATGCAATATGTGTACAACACACGAAATTCAGAAATCTACAGTGTCTATTATCTGTCACAAAACACTTGATATTAAAAAAGTTGAAAAATTTGTTTTCTACTGAAAAATACGTCATTGTAAAAACCAGTTATTTTACTGGTATTTAACCGATTCTAAACACATTTTAAACAAGTGTATTACTTACAGTCTTATATCACACAAAGAGAGAAAATCAAAAGAATGTTCACATCTGCTAATTTTGAATATATATGTATAAAATATATAAACTTTGGATATATATATATACATATATAATAAATATGTACATATTACAACACATCATACAAAATATTATATAAAATATATATATATAAAAGCGAATTATATTTTGTAAAGTACGTTACATTTTCTCATTAAAAAATAAGAAAATCGTAAAGAAAATATTAATAAATTAACGAAGATAAAATATTAATATATTATCTATCACAAAATAAAACTTCTTTCAAACAATTTCCACAATATTTTATCAATTAAAATAAATAATAGAAACAAAATTATAGTTCAACAACAATTTCCACAATATTTTATCAATTAAAATAAATAATAGAAACAAAATTATAGTTCAATATATTCTGTTACAGCATGTAATCATTCTTAATTGATTTTCTCTTAATTTTCATTATGCATTATATGTTGTGTCTCTCTTATAACAAATACTATACAGAAATATAATTAATCCGTACCAAAGTATTTTTGTCCAAAATGATTTGGCGCAACAGTATGGATCTCTGATGTTAAAATCTTCATCTATAAAAAGAAGCAGAATAATTTTATTTAAAAAAAGTAAAATATTAGGAAATCGTACATATACATAAATATTAATATTTTTTAAATTAGACATTAATGTATACATTAGTATAGTATAGACATTAATATAGACATTAGACATATTATGCAAGTAAGAAATCACCTTAGGAAAGGCAGTGATTAAAGACTTGGCTGCTATTGGCGTACAAAATAAATTTGACAGTATAATATTCTCTTCAAGAACATTATGTTCCTTTAACACAGCTATGGCTTTTATAACAGTATTTCCTGTACCTACGTGTGCGCAATAGAAACATTAGAGTATTACTGTAACTCAGAGTGCTAATATATTCAAACAATCAAGTAAAACATATGAGTGATCGTTAAAATATTAGTATTTTTTAAAAACATACTCATTATTGGATACATCAACAAGACTTTTCTCTCGGATATATCATCTGGAAATTTGGCATAAACCACTCTAGCTTCATGTGTGTCCATGTCACTTTCTACTAATATTTTACCAATTCTGATGCTACGACAACAATCTCTGAGGCCCTGGAATATTATTCTGTGATATTCACTAATTTATTTCTATAATTTTAGTGGATTTTACAGTAGCTTTATTTAAATTATACCTGTTCCATAGCTTCTCCACTTCTCACTATAGATACACCGCAATTTCCTTTTTGATACTTCAAGCCCTTGTAAGTGGCACCAGTTGGAGTTGTTACTATACATTTTGTAAAAGGCAATTGGTTCAAACTCTCTTCAATAACTAATCTGATCTAAAATATTTGAGAACATTATGATACTGCTTATTTTTAACTTTTATCTTCAAAGTAGATGTTTTTAAAAATATATACAACAGATAATAAAAAATGCACACACATATATGCATATATATCTTACCAAACGATCAGCATAGAATTTGAAATCACTCCTTGTGGTATTTCTATAAAAGAACAGATAAAATATACGCATTGTTTAATTAAATCTGAAAAATATACAATCTTCTCCTCTTCATTTAGTAAGATGTTATATAAAATATTACATTGGAGTATATTTATGGTTGTAAAAAATTTTTTATGATGAATAGTTAGTTTTATTCACATACACATACACACACACAACGTGATATAAACCAGTGTTCACTTACTTATCCCGCAAAATAGTTTGCAACTCTTTCACTTGATTGTTACAAGGTAAAATCTTCAAGTTAGCTCCGTACTCTTCGGCATCGTAACTATCGTTCAGCAACTTCGTCGCAACATCCGTACTACCCATGATGGGTATATTGTACCATGTGTTATCAAGAGCACCGGCGGAATCAACGAAATAGGAGCGCAATGGCTATTGAGTAGTACATAACCAAACCAAATAGCCTCGCTATGTTGATGGGAGATCGGAAAGAAATGGGAGAAATACTGTCTTTTTAATAAGAAAAAGATCCGCGGTCTGCGCATAAGGGTGGAAATAGTGGGCAGAGTGGGGAGAGAGTTGCGTGCAGAATTGGCGAAACATTTGCTGACAGCCAATGATTGTAGAGTGAGAAGAGGGGCGATGCGCAGAACGGACGAATTTGCGTCGGTCCGCGGACCTTTCTCTCATTGAAAAGACAGTAGAATAAGAGTGCGTTCATGGAAACGCATCTGGCCATAGGAAACGCACTTGGCATGCATGTAAAGCGGCCGACGGCCAGAATGTTGTAATTTTTTTTTTCGAACTTCTCACTTCTCACTCTTCTCAATTCCTGGAGTTCCTTTCAGTGAAACAAAGGTGAGTATGTAGTCGTATGTCATTTCATTTGCATCTATGCTACATTTACTTTTGGTTCGAATTTGTTCACTGAATTAGTTGGTAATTAGTCTATCTAGAGTTCAGAGTTTATCTTCTCTAAGTAGAAGAAAAAAAAGATAAACTCTGACGTAGTGTGATCATGTTCAGCGAAAAAGAATAAACTATTTGATGTTGAGTAAGTAATCACTTGGATCGATGCAGAAATGTTTCATACTTGATATCTATACACAAGATATGAAAAATGTAGAAAAATTATATAGAAATAATGTAAAATTCCGAAAAATAAAAAAATCATACAAATTCACGAAACAAAAATGTTTAAATGTCGAAACGCTTTGTTTTAAATGCGAACGCAATAGTTTTACAATTTCTGATAAGTTTTGAAACGATTCTCGGCTTTTAAGCACTTTTTTTCCGACTTTGAAATTTCGAATACTGACACAGCATTTTTCTAACACCATTTCGCGCGAACAACACTTAGAGTGCGATCAAAGTCTCACTAAATAATGTTTCGAAGCATCGTTCTATTTTTATTTCTCGTTAAATAGAATAAAGATAGAATGGTTCTTATAAAATTAATCGCTTTTTTATTACAATTTGAAGAAAACAAGCGAATCAAAACAATGAAACAAAAAAAAACACTTAGATCCAATTCTTTCCAAGTCAAGAACAGTACGGATGAGCAATTCGCATATAACAAAATTATTAGACATCCATTAGATATCGCATGGAGCTGTTGACTAATGGAATTCCATCAAAACAAACCGAGTTTCTGTTTTGTATGGGAAATGAGAGATATTAAATAAAAAATTATAAAAGAATTAATATAAAT
Source organism: Pseudomyrmex flavicornis (assembly GCA_014825475.1). Lineage (NCBI taxonomy): Eukaryota > Metazoa > Arthropoda > Insecta > Hymenoptera > Formicidae > Pseudomyrmex > Pseudomyrmex flavicornis. The sequence continues at coordinate 27,169 of QVNW01002253.1, forward strand.
TTTTATAATAAGAAAATTTATCAAAATCATCCGTATGTGGAAGATTATTTTTAAGTCAAGATCATTTATATGTGAAAGGTGAGTTAGCATATCCTTGAACGTCGGAAAAAAAAAGTACATATTTTCTGTTGAAACATATGTATATGAAGTTACGTCACGAATGTATTGTGTAATCAAGATTTATATTTTGAAGAGCTATGATACAGTATTTAATAGTCTCCGATTTGGTTTCAATCCATAACGCGTTGATCGTCAGTTCTGTCTGTAAGATCTAATCTTTATCAGCACGGTATCATATCGAAATATCAGCAGTGATTCACGCATTAAGTTCGAAATTTTAAGTTAAATTTTAAACGAACATTATTGTATACATTTATCATACATTTATTAATCGCATTTGTGTCATACTAATTTTAATATATCTAGTATTTTACATATATAGAAAAATGTTGACAATGGAAATGCCAATACAAGAAGAAGTGTTGCAATCGGTTGGAGGAAATGAGCAATTGTTGAATAAGTTGTCGGACAAACTTCGATTATGGCTAAAACAACAACTTCACCTTCCTCAAAGTACGTACTTTGATTTGAAAAGATAAAAAAATATTTTAGTTTTAAAAAAACATACGTAAATAAACATATATTTTCTCTATATATTTCTATATATCTATAAATATAATACAAATCTGCACAGAACCTATTAGTCTGTGCGGAGTCTTAGACATTTTATAAAAAAAAGAACGTTATTCTCTCTTAGAAATTTCTGATCGCCGATTGAAGTACTTTATCTATTCTGCAAAATTTGATTTCGAAAAAGCTAAAAAACGTCTCGATCTGTTTTACACTATCCGCACTTTGAGTCCCAAGTTATATGCTGATTTTGATCCACTGGACGCTGGTCCGATTCGACAAGACAGTTACGTGTAAGTACTCTCTTATTGTTAAAGTACATTTCTATAAGTTTTATATGTTATACAATATTATATAATATTAGCAACTGGCTAGAAAAAATTACTGATTCTACGTAGATAGAATGTCTTAAATAAGACTATCTTATTAGTCTCTAAAAAAAAATTGACTGAAAAGCCGCGTTTACCATAACTCGCTTTTTGTGAAAAAAAATTGTAAAATAGTTTGCATATAATGCATGTAAAACACAAAACCATTTTGCATCAAATTAATTACTTTTTTACGTTAACAAAGTCAAGATTTGAGAATTAAGATTTAGACAATTGATAAATTACGGCTTCGTGAAATGCTAACGAAATAAATACGGTCATGAAAGCCGATACCAAGATGTTGTGCGGAAATACGCG